>CAKALU010065628.1:0-12293 GCA_916700995.1 Hozukius guyotensis
GACCAAAACTCCGGTGTCTCCCCTGTTCCCTCCGGCCGCGGTCGGGAGGCTGAGGCGGGAAAAGCCAACACTAGGATCAGCATTGATTCATGGAGAGACCTTCGTCTGGTCAGCAAACATTACTGCCAAGCAGCTGAAATATAGAGTGATATTGTGCTTTTAGCTGACGTGTGTCGCCTCACTGTTTTGAGCGATGCTCGTTCATGTCTATGTAGAGCGAGCACAAGCGCGAGCAACAGGACGCTGACTTTCGTTGACTTAACGGCCACAGGTGTCGCTGTTAACAAGACATTTCTGATTCTTACAAACAGTCCCTTTAACAGTTACAGTGCTCCAGCCCAGTTGCACAGCAGTTTGTGAATTAGTCACAGAATGTAATGTATTGATTCGTATGCAAAGACACAAATTTCAAATTTTGTCGGCACGAAACAATTTGTATGTAATCCACATAATTGTGAACCAGGAAGTATAAAGAGCGGCAAACGCCACGTAGGAAGGAGGCCAGGGTGGATGGGTGGATCAAAAAACATCAGACTTTTGCCCAGGAGGCCGGTGTTTGTGTTCCGTGTGAAACCACAAGTCAAAGTTGATTTGTTTATAACGTAACTTCTGTACTTAAGTTACAGCACTTACAGAGTTATTTGAACCCAAACAGCAATCTTTTCCTAGACCTAACCAAGTAGTTTTTGTCACATAACTTCCGTACTTTAGTTATGGCATTTCCAGTGTTATTTTATCCCAAACTGCGATCTTTTCCTAAAGTTAACTAAGAAGTTTTGTTACCTAAGCCTAAACAAGTCGATCTTTTCCCAAACCTAACTAAGTGGTTTTGTTGCCTAAACCTAGTCAAGCTGATCTATTCCTAAACCTAACTAAGTAGTTTTATTTTGAGACTGGAGCAGAAATTGACACGTGCGTCACGTGTTGCTGGACATTCGTAGGAAAACACATGAAAAATACGTTGTTGAAAGTCGTGATGAGCGTCACAAGAAAAAGGGAAATTTGTGTCTATGTACACCGAAGTCATTCCACATTTGTTCCAACTAACACTTGGTATTGATAGAACACACATGTAAGTTGTTGATCACAACAAAAAAGAGTTTTGTATCGTCTTTAACATTATCTTTTCAAATGACGTTTATGTGGAAAGTGTTACTTTCGTACCGCCTCTCCCCTATTTTAGATTATCTGTCTGGTATCTGGTGTCTCTAAAGCTGGCAGTTGGGTAACCATCTTGGAGTAATGTGTGAACACTCCGAAGTTGGAGTAAGGAGAGGTTTTCCTGTCTTTTTCAGACAGTATAGTGTACCAGAGAAGTTGACAGCATGTCTCGTAGCGATGTCAGCCTTCAGATGTCAGTCAACTGATGCCACAAACAGGTCCAAAAACTCTTTTATCCTAAAAAAGAAGCACAATGGCTTCAGCATTGTTCTAGTGAGGAGAATTCAAATCTCAGTTCACCTTTACAAGGTTTTTATTCAGCCTTGTATTGATTTTTTTTCTTCGGATAAATTCAGACCACGCTGTCAGTGAGTGAACAGACTGATTTAAAGTGTCTGTTCAACTGCTGATAGACAAGCAGGTTGACAGTGTCAGTACAAAGAGATACAGTATTGATTTCACTCTGAGATCTTATTACACATGTCCTGTTTATCCCTGCTAATATGTTTGTTTGCGTAGCAGTATTTTGGTCGTGTGACCCAGGTAAACAAGTATCAAATGTGTGTGTACATGAGAGAGAAAGAGGTCCAACTAGGCTCTTGGTGTGATGCGTTTCTTAACTTTTCAGACAGATTGTGATGAACAGCAGAGCTCTTCTGACATGAACTGTAACTACAGATTGGCAGTGTGAGAGTACCACTGTGGCATCGTCTCATTAGTGTTACATTGCTGCTGTTTCATGTGTTGGACTCAAAGAAGTGACTTCACTTCTTAATTAGCCCTCTTTGAGGTTTCGCTGAAGAAAATATTTCACCAGTTAGTGATAAGAAGACAACTTCATCTTGTAATACTCATAATATCAATAACAACACAGAATTTCTTTCATCTCAACTTGTTGGAGCCGTGGGAGCCTTGAAGTAGCAACGTTAATGATTATGGATCGAGTGTGATGGCAGAGAAAAAGCATAGATAAGGTTGTAGTAAAGGCATGAGCGATTGAACAAATTATAGACTGGATGCGGCAACATTTTTCTCCAACTAAGCAGAGATAAGATCGAGGTCTTTGGAGCACAGAAAGAGAGACAGAAGGTCGGCTCTCAGCTTGACTCCCTGTTTCTCAGAACTAAGAATCAAGCCAGAAACCTTGGCGTTACCCTGGACTCAGATTTAAATTTCAATAACCACATCATATCAGTAACTTCATCAGCTTACTACCACCTAAAAAATACTGCAAAAGTCAGAGGGATACTGTCCAAAAAAGACCTAGTAAGGCTAACGCCTTTATATCCAGTGGATTGGATTACTGCTCATTCTGTTCACAAGGACTGACCTCTGGAGGTCAGAGCCACACCGCATCAAGTTCTTGGTCCAGGCGGTCTATAATGTCCTCCCCAGTCCATCAAACCTGCACTGCTGGGGCTGGGTCGATACACCTGCATGCTCCCTCTGCCAGAGGAAGGAGACCCTAGAGCACATTTTGAGCTGCTGCCCAAAGATGCTGGGGGAGGGCCCATATCGCTGGCGACATGACCAGGTGCTTGGGACCATCGCAGAGACCATCTGCAGTGCAATCGCCAGCAGCCGGAGGTCAAGACCCACGAAGCACACCATCAGCTTCATCAGAGCCGAGAGAAGCCACGAGCAACACCTAAGGCAACATCAGGGCTTGTCTCCACTGCACAGGATTGGCAGTTGACAGTGGACTTGGGGCGGCAACTGAAGTTCTCTCAGCATGTCGCCAAGACCACCCTCAGACCTGACATTGTTCTAATATCAGAGACAACAAAGAACATTGTCAAGCTGGAACTGACCGTGCCATGGGAGGACCGTATAGAGGAGGCTTTTGAGCGCAAGAGGGAGAAGTATGAGGGCCTCGTCAGCGACTGCCGCAGACAAGGCTGGAAGGCAAGGTGCTTACCAGTGGAGGTAGGGTGCAGAGGCTTTGCAGGACATTCCCTCTGTAAGGCTTACTCTGCACTCGGCATCACAGGAGAGAGGAGAAGGAGGGCCATCCGTAACAGCATGAAGCTGCTGAGAAAGCCTTGATCAATCTCAGCTGGGTCACCTGAGTGAGGGTGTCTGATGCTCGAAAGACCAGAAACACCCGATGACCTCAGGTTCATCACTGACGATTCATTCATCACAACAAGGCTTTCAAAAATAGCTCTTCTTCAACTCCAAACTTATTCAGACCACGGCTGCCAGGGTCCTGACGGAAATGAAGAACTACAACCACATTACACCAGTTGTAAAATCCTTGCACTGGCTACCAGTCACTCAGAGAATTGATTTAAAAATCTTGCTATTTGTCACTCCGAGGCTCTGGGCCTGAATACATCTCTGACATGCTTGCTCTATTTGAACCTTCTAGGACCCTCAGGATATCTGGGGTTACTGGCTGTCCCAAGAGTTTGAACTAGGGATGCACTGATACCACTTATTTTCAGACCAAGTACAAGTACAAGTGCTTCGATTTGGGTACTCGCCGATACCGAGTACCGATACGAGTACTTCTCTGTGCCAAAAGACCCTCCAACAGCCAGCTGGAGGGTGTGAGCGACACACGACAGGCTGGGGAGTCCCACATACGAGGCGGTGCGCCGCGACCAGCTCTAGGTCGGCTTGGAAAGGCTCGGGGTGAAAGTGGCTTGCGGCTGCAGCTTTACAGCGCTCCAAGCCCGGACCTCGCCACACCGTGACGGGGCTCCCTGCTCCCGGTGCGACTGTCGACCGGGGCGGACTGTCCTCAGTGCGCCCCAACCGTGTGGTGCCGCGGCCCACGTAAAAGGCGCCAGGGGTCTGTGGCGATGTCGGCAACCCACATGACCCGTCTTGAAACACGGACCAAGGAGTCTACCGCACACACAAGTCAGAAGGTGCAAGCAAAACCCTGTGGCGCAATGAAAGTGAGGGCCGGCGTGCACCGGCTGAGGTCGGATCCCAGCCCGTCTCGCCCGCACCGTCGGGGAGGTGGAGCGTGAGGACCCGAAAGATGGTGACGAGAGGTTAACGTTACGCTGCTGTAAAGTGGTATCGGTGCCGTTGTATCGGAGCCGTTTTGCGAGTACGAGTACATGAGCACAGTATCGGACCCGATACCCGATACTGGTATCGGTATCGGTGCATCCCTAGTTTGAACAAAACACAACACATTCTCACAAGTCGTCAATTACCGCCGCTTGGTCAATGCCCGCTCGGCATCGGAGACCAACGCACCGGGTACCCCTCTTGCATTACTTTTGGACTGACCAGGAATGGCGTGTCAATATACGTGCGTTACATGCATAGTGTCCTTTCAAAATAAACTTCTGTTTTCACAGGAAGTTAGGTTTAGGCAACACAACCACTTAGTTAGGGTTAGAAAATGGTCGTGGTTGAAGTTAACTTCATTGACTAGCGACTCACAGGACTGACGATAACGACGACACACGTGACAAAATAAGTCAACGTTACTTTTAGATTCACGCGGAACACCAACACCTGTCTCCTAGTTGAAAGTCTTGTGTTTGTTTGACCCATCAACCACCCCTCCCGTCCACCCGCCCTTAGTGGACTCTCACGCTATTAATAATACGTCACTTGCTCTGACCATCGAATAACGGCGCGGGTGGGTTTACATTGGAGTTTGTTGAAAGCCCGGTTCATCATATTGTTAAGAACTGGGTTCAGATGTGGACTCAGATGTAGCACACAACGAGGAGGTAAGTTAGAACAAAAGATTTATTATAAAAAATGATGTTCTTTGAGTGGCGCTGGGGTCTTGGGGGGTCCGGCTTGGCAGAGCTTAGTGTCCACGAGAGGAGGTGGGGGCCAAAGGGGCACGAGGAAGGGGAATCCAGAAATGCTCCCGAAAGTAAGATGAATTAATCGTGGTCCAGGGAAAGGAATGGCATTGGAGAGTGAGCAGGCAGGTAAGTAGCAGGGAGCGACAGGTAAGCAGATCTGAACAGAGGAGAGCAGGGTTAAGCAGAATCCAAAAACTGGCAAAGTCAAAGCAAAAATGAACACAAGGTAATTTGGCCTGAATACGTCTACTACCACTGAGGGCGACGGAACGATCTGGCGACGTCTGGCAGGAAGACCGGAGTTGAAATACTGCAGGTGGGTGTCTTGATAGGATGATTAATGTCTGGTGCCAGCAGCAACCGCCCGGGAGACCACACCCCCCTACACACAGACAGACTAGACAGACAGGGGAAGAACACACAAGAGACAAAAGGGCGAGGAAACAGAGGGTTGGATGGGAAAATTGGACTGCCAGGTGATATTATGACACACATACTGTTGCTAAAAATTGCCTGCGTGCATCGGTTTCTGATGCTGAGCGGCACTGCCCAATCGGTGGTATTTGACGAGTTGGGAGTGAGACCGGGTTGCAAAACACGGTGAAGCAGCGTTTTGTTATCATGCAACACAGACCTTAAACAATCCCCCAGATGATATTAGACAATCTGACCATTGTGTCTTTTTAACTGTAAATCCTTTATCTTTACTGTATCTTCATTATTCTGTAAAGCCCACTGAATTGTCTCAGCGTATGAGCGGTCACTGCCAAAGACATCAAGAACTCCCAGCAAGCATGCTGGTGCTGTGGGAACCAACGCACTGGCATCGATCACGGGGACGTCCCACACCAACAAACATGGACGTACTGAGGAGAGATGCTGGACAATGCTGGCGAGCTAGCCAGATGTATGGAGGACTGAGATAGGTGGAAGCTCCGCTGGAAAGCCCGTCTGAGGACGACCCAATGATATCAATTCTGATAGTTGTATTATCGCTCTTTTACATCCACTACTATTGGTTTTTGTTATTAGTCCTACTTGTATTAGTTCTTACAGCTGCTTTACTATTATTGTGGTTGCTGTGTATCTCTCTCTCCCTCTCTCTCTCTCTCTCAACCCAACCGGTCTGGGCAGATGGCCGCCCACCCAGAGCCCGGTTCTGCTCTAGGTTTCTACCCGTTACTACCCGGGGAGTTTTTCCTGGCCACAGCGCGTTGCAATGCTCTTGGTGGGATCTCTTGTTGGGTCTCTAAACTATGGTGTACGGTCTGAGACATGCTCCATATACAGGTATAAAGCTTCTTGAGATAACTTCTGTTATGATTTGACGCTATTTAAAATAAATTGAATTGAATTGAATTGAATGAAATGTGCAATACAAATATAGCTGCCTTGCCTTGCCTACTGATGGAATTAGTGTTGACGAAATTGACCTTATCCTGTAATTATCGAGACAACAGGTAAACATGGAGGGAGTTTGAAATGTTGCAGTGCCAGCAAAGATCATCAACAGCAAAATTAAAATGGGATCATAAAAACCAGACACATCTTAATAAAACTAGTTTTAAAACAGGGGGAAGTAAAAATATAGGCCAATCTGATCTATTTGAGAATATATTGTGGTGAACAATGCAATTAGAGAGAGTGTTGTGGAAATGAGTGGGTTAGGAAAGTTAATGAGTTAGTAAGTAAGTGACTTAAGTGAGCGAGCAAATCAGGAGAGGTAACAAAAAGAATAGGGAAGGAAGTGAGTGGGTGAGCGAGTGAGCAAAGCAGCAAGTGAGTCACGGACGACCAACAAGCTGCAGAGGTTGACTTAGTGTCAACCTGTACAGCATCGGCCTGCAGCAGGTCATCACCTACTGAGCTCACACTGGACCCATCCAGCTGTGTTATCCAGCTGTCAACACAGCCAGCTTTGTTGAGGCAGTGTCTCAAGCTTTGTGTTTGAAATGGAAAAAACAAGAGGAAAGACGAGACTGTGTATCAACACACAGTGGCATTGATAGTGTTAAATATTTATCATTTCCCCAGCGGGTATAAAATATAATAAAAGTGTGAACAGTGTGTGTCTGTGTGCCCATCTAGTGAAATACACCCCAATTCCTATCTTGTCGAAGGCAATCTACTCCATCCATGTTTCAACTGAGGCTAAAAAAAGAGAGCAAGAAGGAGAGAATGAATGAAAGAGAGGAAAATAAAACGCGAAAAATGAGACTGACAGGAATAAAGACAAAATTGATAGATAGGATATAAAGAATGAGATTGAGAGGGTCAGAGAGAATGAAAGAAAGTCCAACAAAATGACTGAAAGAGACAAAAAAGAGGGAGATAGGCTACTTTTAATGTGTTTCAGGAGGAGAGCAGAAGTGGCTCTAGTTGACTGCACAGCAGAGAATAATAATCCAGCACTAAAGTAGCTGCAGCATCAGTGCAGAGTTACATAAGACTCTGTCACAGATCTTTCCACTCTTCCATTCAGGCCAAAGCCTCAGGAAAAGCACATTCATATTCCTGCTGCCACTGAACAGTGAAACTCTGAAAAGAATTTCAGTTAAAAATGTAATAAATCATTAAAAATAAAAATGTGGTGTCACATTTGTCATCTATAAGTCATATGGCTCTGGATAATAGGCATTAAAAGGGAACTCAGTTTTGACTTTGACATGTTCGACTGTCCCAAGAGCACAAAACTAGTAATGAGCAATGCGCACTAATTCCTATTTTGCTTCCTGTTTTATCAGGTTTGTTTGAATCTTTAGCTGGGTGAACATTGCTTTACAGCAAGATCTGCTGTTTTAATTTCCATAATCTAATGTAGTTAATGTTGCATTCAAATAGTAACACTTTGTCTCTCTGGATGGAAGTGTAATTTAAAGAAAAAGTCCATGTTAAAACTCTTTAAAGCTGCATGAAGTGATTGTTTTGGTTTGTTTTTGCCGCTTGAGGCAGTGGAACAAGCTGTCCACCTGTTAGTCCAATATTCACTTTACTTTGAACTCTGTCTTTCAGTGTGTTCCAATCCGCATACTTCCATAATTACACTTACTATTTTGAGTGCATAAGTGCGTTCACACTGTGAAGTATGGCAAAATGCAGTGCACTCGAAGTACCCGGATGTTGTACTCAAAACAGTCAAATCGTTGAGTGTGGAATGCTGGACACTTTTCACACTCAATTGTCGCCACCTTGGCTACGTAGCGGAAGGGCCGGGACCGCGACCACTATTCAAACGTGAAAATGGCGGCAGATGATGCAGGAGCTTTTGCGGTGCTGAACAACGTACCTTATAGATGTCTATGGGCTACGCAGATAACAGAATAAAACAATACAATACGTAAAATATACCGGTGCATTTTCAGCCAACAGGAGGACAAATCGTAGGCGACGACATTGGAAACGTAATTTTCCACTTTGCTTTCGTTTTCTGTGTATTCTTGATCAACAAAGCTGGCAGATATTTTGGTGGGTAATGGACGGGTAAAACCTGAAGGAGGTAGCAGTGCAACACAAAGGATGCCAGCTGCCGTAAAACCCCGAAGAAGAAGAAGATATTTTGGCGGGTAGCGAGCCGCGGTGAATTTTGCGATCGTCATTTCTGGTAAGTGCACCGCAGAGTATTCGATTTGAGACGACCCTACCCTGTTGAAATTCACGCACTAATCAAGTAAGTACACAGTGCACACAGTTGCACTACATCAAAGAGTACTTCCAGAAGTACGTGGATTGGAACACACTGTAGTAATGAGCAATGTGCACTAATTCGTATTTTGCTTCCTGTTTTATCAGGTTTGTTTGAATCTTTAGCTGGGTGAACATTGCTTTACAGCAAGATCTGCTGTTGTAATTTCCATAATCTAATGTAGTTAATGTTGCATTCAAATAGTAACACTTTGTCACTGTGGATGGAAGTGTAATTTAAAGAAAAAGTCCATGTTAAAACTCTTTAAAGCTGCATGAAGTGATTTTTTTGGTTTGTTTTTGCCGCTTGAGGCAGTGGAACAAGCTGTCCACCTGTTAGTCCAATATTCACTTTCCTTTGAACTCTGTCTTTGTCTACAACTTCTGAGAGTAGTCTGGGTCTTAAAGCCGTTCTCACCAGTGCAATGCTAAAAATGCGGCTCAGGAATGGTGCGAATTATCCTCGTTGCCATGTTCCATTTTCGTCAATAAGGCCCAATGACTTTCCTCCACACACACACACACACTCACACACACCTATCCAGACAGAGAATGTCTGTGATGCTAACGCTAGCTGTTGAGGCTAGTCCTGTTACGTGAGAAACAAATAACATTAGCAAGAGCATATCAGCTATCTCAAGATTCTTTTAGCTTTTACATAGTTATTAACCCCTTGAAACCAACCTGCTGAATACAATTGGCTTATTTATAGTCATACCCTATTTCTGCAATTCCAAAACTGTTTAGGGACCCCAGTATGCAGAAATATTCAAGAACACCATTTTTTAGCATACTGTATATGAAAAAAACTGCCTGTCTTTGCCCAAAACTGCATGTGATTATCATAAAATGGGCATGTCTGTAAAGGGGAGACTCGTGGGTTTCCTCACCAAAATTTAGCCAAATGTTTTTGGAACGTTATTAGTCTCCTTCCTGACAAGCTAATATGCCGTGGATTCCTTAGGTTTTCTAGTTTCATATGATACCAGTATCTTAGCCCTAGCTCTAAAACAGCGCTACAACGCTATTGCCTCCGAAAGACAGTAAAGTCGGTCGAGATTGCCGGCAATCCCGCAGGTGTTTTCATTTTTTTAAAAATCGCTAGAAACATCTGGCAGGACAAATCTAAACTTATGGCGGTCCAACTTTGGGCCGTGGGCCCCAATTTGGGCAGCCCTGATCTAGAGTCATGTTTCTGGTGACCTGACGAATTTAAGTTTAAGTTTAAGTTTAATTTTTTAGCTCAGTTTTGGTTTCCACCAACTCCTAAAGGAAATATCTGTCTCTTTAGCTGCTAAACTCTCTGCCATGGTCCCCAGCTAGTTGTGTTTTTCAGTGCATTCTTGTAGCTGTGGCTAGAAATGACAAGAGCAGAGTTTGTGGATAGGAAAACCAAAACAATTAGCTAAAAAGACAAAAGGCTCCTAGCTAAGGAAACCTGTGTGGAACTTTTACTACGAGGGACACATTTAACATTACACATGGTCATTTGACAAAATATGGAGTAGCTTTAGCTTGTAAATGAGCTACCTGCACCCAACATGCTCAGTGAAGCTGGAACTTAAAGTGGCGGCAGCTTTGCAGTCAACCAGAGCACAGGAGGTCTGTTGTGCTGCTAGCCCTCCCACACACACACACACACACACACACACACACACACACACACACACACACACACACACACACACCGCTAAATAATACAGTATTAGCATAATGAAAAAAATTGGCATATACTGTAGCAGCTGCACATGACACATAGAGTCATTTCAATTCCTTTTCTGCAGAGACGAAAGAGCAGTTTGTATTGAGGTGGTTATTACGTTAAACATGTATTGTGCTAAGCAAAATACCAGTTGGGGTGTTGGCGTACGCAGCTTAAAGGGGGATCTGCAAGGCCGTGAGGTGAACACTCAGGGAAGCCAACACAGCTAAACCCAAGCCTTGTGGTTGTTGTCAGTTTGTTTAGAACAATTTTCCAACTTGACTGCATAAAACTGCCATAATGATACCAAAGTCAGCCTTGGAACAACACTCCCCATCTCCCACTGTAGCCTACTGAGTCCAGTCTACCGAGCTTTCAGGTCATGTTCTTTCTTTTCCTTGTAAACGAGATTACAAATGTAGTGGAATTGTCCAACATTTTAGGAAACATGCACGCAAGCATTCTTTCCGAGAGTTAGATGAGAAGACCGATATCGATCTCATGTCTGTGCATTAAAGGTCCCATATTATAAAAAAGTAAGATTTTCATGTTTCTTTATTATAAAGCAGGCATAAGTCCTATATTAATACTGTGAAAGTCAAGTCAAGTCAAGTCAAATTTATTTCTATAGCACATTTAAAACAACATGAGCTGACCAAAGTGCTTTACAGATAGAAGATAAAGATAAAGATGAAATCCATGAGTAAAAGACTGTTATAATGAGCATTATAAAAGGCCAATTAGTCATCACAATTCAAGTACATTCAAAAGCCAAAGAAAAGAGGTGGGTCTTGAGCTGTGCTTTGAAAGACTCCGTAGAGGGAGCAGATCTGATGTGGAGAGGCAGTTTGTTCCACAGACTAGGGCCCGCAACTGAGAAGGCGCGGTCGCCCCTGAGCTTCCGCCGAGCCCGAGGGACGACCAGAAGTGACTGGTCAGAAGACCTGAGCGCCCTAGGTGGGGTATAGGGAGTTAAAAGGGCAGATAGATAGGAGGGAGCTGATCCATGAAGTGCTTTAAAATCAAATAATAAAGCGAGTACGGGGGAAATGTGCTCACGTTTCAGGGAACCAGTTGAAAACCTTGCGGCAGCATACTGCAGACATGACAATGAAGACCGGCTGACTCCCATGTAGAGGGAGTTACAGTAGTCAAGGTGAGAGGTAATAAAAGCATGGATAACCTTTTCACAATCATGGAAAGATAAGAAGGGTTTTATTTTTGTTAGGCTTCGCAGTTGGAAGAAGCTGCCTCTCACCACGGAGTTTATCTGTTTATCTAACTTAAAAGCAGAATCAAAAATCCTCCCAAGGTTTTTTGCGGAAGGCTTCACACAGGATGACAGTGGGCCGAGCTTTTCACACAGAATGCTGGTTTATTCGGGGGGCCAAAGAGAACCACCTCAGTTTTTAGTTCATTTAACATCAGGAAGTTTTGGGACATCCAGCCTTTAATGTCCTGGAGACAGTCAAACAGAGGTAGTAAAGACAGAGGGTTGGGACTTTTTAATGGTAGATACAGCTGGGTATCGTCCGCAAAACAGTGAAAGGAGATGTTGTGCGTCCGAATGAGGGGTCCTAGTGGGAGCATACAAAGGGAGAAGAGGAGAGGAGCCAGAACAGAGCCCTGAGGGACCCCGCAAGTAAAGGGGGCTGAGGAGGAAGTAGCATTCCCTACAGACACAGAGAAACTTGTATTTTCTACGTAGTAGTTGAACCATTTCAGTTAAAGTATTGAAACGCTCAATCTACAGGGAAATACACACAGCCCGTATTCAGAAACTTTGCATTGGAAACATGATGTCAGGATTTCTGTCCATTTGTGATGTCACAAATATACAATATTTAGACCCTTTACACAGATTTCAACGTAAACATTCTAAATGTGTCCCAGTTTATTCCTGGTTGCAGTGTATGTGAATGTCATCAGCTGACAGGAAGTAAACATGGACCCAAGCTGTTGCC
>CAKALU010065628.1:15640-41426 GCA_916700995.1 Hozukius guyotensis
GATGTACTTTTTGTACATGTGCTGGCAACGCTGCGGGAGGAGTAGCGCGGCAAAGTTTAGGCAGAAGTCAGAATAAGAAATAAGCCCGTCGAATAATAGACCAGTGTGCTTTGCACAAGGCTTTGCCTTGTGCTTCTAGGCACACTGGAACTACAATACAAGAAAAAGCTTGTGTCCGTTTATACTTAGTGAATATACGAGACAATGTGTGCACAACAGTACAATTGTTGAATTTCATGAGACAGCTATTAAAGGGACTGTTTGTAAGAATCAGAAATTGGTTGTAACAGCGACACTTGTGGCCGTTAAGTCAACGAAAGTCAGCGTGCTGTTGCTCGCGCTCGCCCGTGTGCACACGCTAACTGAATGTGAGCGAGCATCCGTCAAAACAGTGAGGCGAAACACATCAGCTGAAACCACAATATATTTAATTTTTTCATTTTCGCGTAGCCACACGCGAGCGCGCGTGGGACACCGACCCGGATTGATTTATACGTGTAAGAAGTTACAAATAGTCCCTTTAAAAAATTAAATAAAGATGCTGAATTTTGTTATGGTTAGATAAAAGTTGACCTCTGTTTTGGAATACAGCAAAAGAAACATGTCCTCATGTTGAAAGAGAACAGACTTTACATTCATCGTGAGCTAAAAAAAAAAGAAGTGTAAAAATAATTTTACATTTTTCCTCTAGCAGTTGAACTTGTGACATCAACCGGGAACTGAAACAGAGAATCTCATGAATTGCAGCATTGTTCTTTTTCTGTTTAAGTCACATTAGCATCAGGTCTAGTGAAGCGCTGTTCTGTGTTGCTGCATGGGGCTGTCTCTGTTTACAAAGCCTCCTCATATGGAGGGAGGGTAATTAAATCCGAATGGATTCTAAGAATTGTTATTTTTACAAAGTTCCTTACTTTTTGAGCCCCTTAAATGAAACAATGCACAGTTGAAAAGTTACATTGATTGATCTGCTCTCCTGTTTCAGCCGTGCCTTACATACTTGGTTGCGAATGAGATGATGGCCATAAATGCTGCATTGGGTGCAATGCTGGGAATCACATTATTCTGGGTATGTACTGTCAGTCTATATGTGTCTATCATATCTGCCTCCATATTTATCTACTCTAACTTCACAATCACTTGGTCTTCGTTTATCCACCAGTACTTTTCCAGCTCTCTCCTCATGGTGTGCATACATTTGTGAAATAAGACAACCCAGTCAGTTTTTTGTGTGCTGTCTAGGTCAGAAAACATGTGATTCAACAAACTATTCAGATTTGTCTCTCCTTCCTATATGCCACCTGCAGGCTCATTAGAATATATCGCTCACAGCTTGAGAACTACCTTTGCAAAGGTGCACCATATTTTTTCTCGTTAGCCAATCACAGCAGATTGGGCTTTTTCGGGAGGTGGGCTTAAAGAGACAGGTGCTAAAACAGAGCGTTTCAGACAGAGGGTAAATACAGGTATTTTCAGACAGACAGTATGAGAAAAATAAAGTGTTTTTTGAACATTAAAGCACGAAAACATGTTCTAGTAGAAACCTCACATTAGGGCTGTCAACCGATTAAAATATTTCATTGTGATTAATTACGTGATTGTCCATAGTTAATCGTGAGTAATTGCAAATTAATCATACATTTTTTTATCTGTTCAAAATGTACCTTAAAGGGAGATTTAAGTATCAAGTCAAGTATTTAATACTCTTATCAACATGGGAGTGGGCAAATATGCTTGCTTTATGCAAAGGTATGTATATATTTATTATTGGAAATCAATTAACTTCAAAAAATAATGACAAATATTGTCCAGAAACCCTCACAGGTACTGCATTTAGCATAAAAAATATGTTCAAATCATAACATGGCAAACTGAACAGCTGTCAGTGTGTCAGTGTGCTGACTTGACTATGACTTGCCCCAAAGTGCATGTGATTATCATAAAGTATGTAAAGGGGAGACTCGTGGGTACCCAAAGAACCCATTTTCATTCACATATCTTGAGGTCAGAGGTCAAGGGACCCCTTTTAAAACGGCCATGTTAGTTTTTCCTTGCCAAAATTTAGCGTAAGTTTGGAGCGTTATTACCTTTTTCACGACAAGCTAGTATGACATGGTACCCAAAATACAAGTATGAACCTGAAAATAAGCACATGTCCCCTTTAATACATAGCCTCCATTTCGCCCTTTTGTCCTTTTAATTGAACCACTTGACTTTAAAGCCCTTATTAACCATGATTCACAGCTATTGACAACACCTTGTCTGACGTAGCTCTTCTGGAGCTTTTGATTATATTAGGGAGTTTTCTTGCCCAGTTGTCACAACACTGCACTGCACTGCACTTCTCTTCCACTAAAGCCTCAGAACACCCACACAGGTGTTTTCAGTTCATCTGGCTGATTAGACCTCTGCTCAGGTTGAAGGTGTGTCGGTGCTTTGATGGGAATTTATCAGGTCACAAATCTTCATCTACCAATAAGAATGATAGAGGTGTATTTTGTCCCGCCCTAACAGGTTCAACAACACTACAGGAAGATGTCAGTCAATCAGTCTATACACGCCCACACAGTCCTGAGCAGAGGTCTAATTAACCAGATTAACTGAAAACACCTGTGTGGGTGTTCAGAAGCTTTTAAAGTGGAGGTTCAAAGTTCATTCTTGATCTCAGAAACAGCAACTGGCAAAACAACCTCACCTTTATTAGCTGTTCTGAATCTTTTTGACTGTTTTAATTCACAGTATTTGTGTTTCCTTAAGGGACTGGGCAGATATTATTAGGGTGGGGAGTGCAGCTGAACCTTAAGGTTCACTTTTTAAAAAGGCCCAAAGGCCATCCCCAGCTTGAGTCAACACTTTCAATGGACTGTTTTGTTAGAAATAAAAACATAACACCCTCCCCACTAGTATCTCAAAATAATATAACCATGTTGAATTGGTATAACTCATTCAATCATGAATTGGTGGTTTGCAGGCTGCCCTATCTTATTGTTGAAGGGCTGTATGAAATCTGGAAGGAATACCTCCCCAAATAAAAGAAATGAAATATAAATCTAGGGTAAATCTCTAGTTAATCAAAAAATGCCTGACTATCCTGCCTTAAGCAAAAACAAAGAACACATAACTGTTCCACATAAGTAGGAAAAGCACATGTGTTACCAATAACATTAATGATGGCTCTGTCACTGAATGGAATTCAGCCATCGTTAATTTGATTATTTACACCTGTGCTCTCCTGACCGTGACATGTCAACATGTCTTCAGTGATCTGTCATTTGCTGCCCCCTTCAGTCTGTTTCTAAAATTGTATCCAGAAAGGATGAAACAAACAAAACAAAAAAAAGAAGAATACTGTAGGAAGTAAAGAACCGTCTCTGTTTCTCCGTCCTTTAGATACTGTCAGTGGTGATGTGTGTCGTCATCTTGTGTCAGCTGTATCGGAAGGAGGATACCCCCGTAGTGGTCTACAGTCCAGAGGCAAAGGCAGGAAACTACATCCATCTGGCAGACGCTGCAGACTACACCTGATTGGTGCAAGGACACATAGTGTTTTTATGATGTTTGAATATATCAGAAGTCGCCTTCAACAAGTGAAGGTGCATGAACAACTTGTACATTTTTTTTGTATTTCTTAAATGTATTTGTTTGGGTAGTATGTACTGTATTTGTTTGTTTTTGCCCTTTAAACCATGAAAGAAGAATATTTTCTTTGTGATATACACACATGTACATAAGCCTCATATTAAGTCTGAGACCTACTATACACCATTCTGTTACATAAAAGAGGATATACAGACATTCTGTAGCATTAATTGTATATCCAGTGTATCTCCTTCCACTGTCTTCAACGGGCATCATGGTTCAAATAAGAAGTGACGTGTGTTGAATGAATGCATTGAAAGTGGTATTTTTTTATCCCAGATTAGAATAGTAATTTAGCACATTAAGTTTGAGATATAAGCCCTTGCAAGCAGCAAAAATGAGGCATATTGTAAAATATGGAAATAGAGTAAATAATGAGATGGTGAAAGAAAATGTGGTTTTAAAAAAAGCACTGATGAAGATATGACTGCAAAAATATTTACATTATGGAGCTTTAATAAGTGGCTTTCTGTTATCTTCTGTATCATATTTTGCCAAACTTTGTGTAAACTTTATTTAATTTTTATATGTTGTTTTCTATTTTTAAATTACATTTTGATTAAAGAAGCTACTGGAGCACTTACACAGTTCTATATAATAGGATGTCATTGGTACATATTGGTATTGCATGACAGAGTATTTCCAGCATCAGACGCTTCGGTTCATGGCAGGATGAGATGGGAATATAGATGAAGGTGCAACTAATAAACTGTATTTTACATGTTTTGAGTGCCAAAGAAGCAAATCCAAAGTCCCATAGCAGAGCTGTGTCACAGCCTCCTGTCACTGCCTTATCCCCTGCATTAAAAAAGGAGAATGTACAGGAAAGTTCAGGTGCTTATCCTTGTAAGATGTCAACTGTGTGACCTTATACTGGCTAACAGCTGCAAAATTGATTTTTGTCTGTTTGTTTCCTGGTTTGCATTTGTGGAAACGTGTGACGAAGTACACCACACAAGTAAACATCTTTTTTGTAAAACATAATTGTGGCTAAATACTGTATATTGTCATTAAAAGGACGTGTTGAGTGATCCAATATCCGCTGTCTATTTTAAGAGGAAAGGATGTGTATCTTCAAAGTAAAGCAAGTAATGCTGAAATCAGGTTAGTAGACTAGTTCTGTGCTGTTAGCTAATGAGCTACTTCTCCGATCAGTCTAACGCAGTGGCTTTCAAAGTGGAGGGTTTCAGGGCAGCCAATTAGACTGTTGTCAGTCTATTAATTAGCCGTTATCAGTCACTATAAACCCCATAGATGTGGGTCAGTAGGGGCCTATTACACCTACTAGTAGGTTTTATCATATATTCACATGGTAGATCACCGAAAAAAGGTATAAAAGAACACGACAGCGACCTCTAGTGACCGTAGTAATTATAACAGGAGCAGAAACGGAAGTCAGGCACTGTAGTAAAGACAGCATGAAACTCCATATTGGGTGCAGGTCAAGGGTGCATGGAAGGGACCCAAAAGGTTTTCACAAAACACAGGGTTTTCACCCAGGAGACCAGAGTTTGCATCCCGTGCGAAACCAAGAACGTGTAGTTGTCTTTGTGTTTGTAGTTATTTTAACCCAAAACACAATGTTTTTCCTTAAATTTTACAAAGTGGGGTTTTGTTGCCTAAACCTAAAGAAGCCTCTTTGTTTTTGTTCAAAAAGTGATGAACATGTTGCTTTTAAGTTTCACTTTCACAACGTAGCAGGCATAGTAGGCCCCTAATGACCCACATCTATGGTGCTTATAGTGCCTATTTAATGGCCTGATAACAGTCGAATCGGGTGCTCAGGGGGTCCCCAGCAAAAAAATTGGTGTAATTTATCTTCCCTATAATTCCATCCATAAATAACACAATGACAGAATCTATGACTATTTTGGTCAAGTTTGTGTCAGTTTAGGGATCCTGGACATGAAAAAGTTTGGTCTAATGGATGAAATTAAATGTAAACAAACTGTATCCAATCTGCCACCTTTAGGTGACATGCTTATTTCCCTGATATCAAGTTATTTTGTTTTATAAAAACTGAGCAGTGTTGGAAGAAGTAACAGTAGTTCGATGTCAAAATACTTCATACTTCATTACAAAAAAGTGGAGTAAAAAGTACAATATTTCCCTCTAAAATTGAGAGGAGTGGAGGTCTAATGTAGCATAAAAAGGAAATACTCAAGTACAAGTACCACAAAAGTGTAGTTTTTTAGCTCTAAGAAACCATTTCAAAATAAAAGCATCAAAGGAACAAGAATCACATATTTTATTCCTGCTATTTACAAAATATTACATACGTTCATTCCATAGATAAATAAATAAAAAAACAGTGTATGACTGAAATAAAAACACCATACTTTGCAAGAACATATTGTGTATTAGGCATTAATGGTTAAAGTGCACAGGTAGACATTGGATCTGCTGTTTCAGATGAAATTCATTTGACAGTATATTAGTCACGGATGACATTTCAACCGCAGGCAGCTCATGCAGCAAGTCATATTAGGAGTGACGTGGCGTAAAAGGCTTCTTCGGTGAGAGTGGCATCAGTTGGGACATTATCGGTGACGCGTTTTTCCTACAATAGCCTCTCACGACCTGTTTGCAGCGGCCTTGCCAGAATTTCTCCCAACCCTTTGAAATCAAATTTTGGAGGCGAAATATTTGAGGATTTACTGCATGTCTACTGGATGTGCAACCAAACAGAATCCCTTCTCCTCCTCCTCCTCCTCCCAGTGGGTGTCTTTCACCCACTAAAATGTGCTTTAACAACGACTGAATGGAGTGATGAAGTTTCAAATATACATTGTGCATAACAAGACATTCGTTGTCCCGATGAGAGCTGAGGCTCATTCCGTTGTCCAACCTGATTATTTACCCAAGAAAACACATTGCTCATTAATAAATAAATGATTATATTTCAATCAATTGTAAACACTGTTTAAGAAAGGTGCTACATAAGGGTTATTAATAGTATTATTTGCTCAAAGATTATTGGTTTGCGCTAATGCTGAAAATTCAATGAGTGAGAGCTTAAGACAGGTATTTAAATATGTTTAAAAGAAAGTTGGTCGACAAGTGTTAAATGAATTGATTAATTTGCTAACGTTTTAGGTACAGTAGATGCAATTATTAATATCTGTCTTTCTAAAGACTCAGTGACGTATCCAGGTATGAAGGAAATATTATCCAGATAAGACAACACTTACTGTAAATAACAAAAAAGCCGGGATCAGCTCCATCTACTCAAGAAAAACAGATGGCTGGTTAATGCTTGGTAATAAATATATCATTTTGAACGTAATTTCAGAGATATGACAAAAGCGTTTGTGCTGAGATTTCATTAAATTGCATCGTTTTTTACAGCATTAAGGCAAAAGAAATGTCATTTGAAATCGATCTATGCATGTTTGATTACTTTTCAATATCATTTACATGCATTAACAGAAAATTAACATATGTTGCTGCTATAGCACAAAATAGCCGGGATATGGTGTACAGCATAATGTGTTTACATGTGCAAATACAAATAAGGTATGCTCGATAATAATTTTGAAGTGTGTATCAAAACATACTGGGTGACTAGAAGGCACCGGGGACATATCTGTTTGATTGGAGGAGAGCCATGAACTCCTGTTTCCTTTTGATCTGGCCCATCAGTTTGATGCTCATGACGAGTAGAACCACCTGGGAAGGGAAGCACAGTTGAGTTACGAGCTGCTGATCTGGGATCCAATCTGACCGCCAGAACTCTTGTGTCTGCTTCATAACAGGAAGTATTTATTTGTATGTATTTGAATAATGAAAATGATCTAGGAGAGATTGCATCGAGGCAATGATTCAACGTACCCAAAATACTCCACTTCCAAATTGTACAGCCATCGCTAACGAGAATGCAAGCTTCAGTTCAGAAACATAGATCGGTAGGCAAGGCTGGGGAAAAAAAGTGCAGGTTTATTGTAAAAGTAAAAGTGGTTACAATGTGAATGTAGAAATAACTGATCTGGGTATACTGGGTAAGACTTTTGTCTTCCACTGTGTCCGATTACATCTACTGAAGTGTACTGTAAAACCGTTTTCACCAACATGGTGGTCAGGACCCCTCCAACAAGCTTCAATGTGAGGAGTAACCAGCCATAAATGTTGGGAACAACCGCTCTAATTCCAAATTAATTTAGAGAGAAAATACAAGTTTACTGAACCATTTTTTCAAAACAATCTTAGGATTTTTTACCTCTTGATAAACATACTGGTTCTTTGGAGCCCCGAGTGTGGCGATGCCCCGTAGTCGAATCTGGTTAGGAGTACATAACATGACAAAAATGAGCTTCACTCAATGCTGGTGAAAGTTGGGTGCAACATCAATACTATGAGGAAAAATTTAAATTTAAAGAAGAATTCTGTTCATTTTACATCCTGGGTCTTATTTACATAGTTTTGGCCATTGCTGCTATCATACGTTGTTACTGTGATCTGCAGCCGCACTGTAAACATTTATACGATATTGTAGAGCTACCTCAAGGTTTGGCTTTAATCCCCTGAACAGGTAGTTTAGATAACACAGTTTAACTGGGGAGTTTCTAAAAGCCTGTTGCTACACTTGTATTTCTTTGTTTGCATAATTACCAGTATTAGTGATATGTGCATAACAGACTGTTGTGGCTCTCAGGTGAAGCCAGATGAGATTCCAGTCTGTTTGTTTTTATGAGAAAAGCTATATTTTTACGTATATCAGGATATTTGTCAGCTCTATTGCAGTAGCCTACTCTGGTCAAAACACATAGGCCTACACAAAACCCAGGTAAAAAAAAAAAAATTCCATCAAGTGTCTTACTTGACTGAAAGACAATGTGTGGCAAAACAGGACCAGAAATCAAGAGTCATCTTCACTGCTTATATAAAGGGAGATACTCACGCATTTTCCTGGATATTGACAGTTACAGGAGGCAGGGATGGTAGAGCCCCAGTCTTTATAGCCTTCAATAAGACCACAGCACTCAAACTGGAGGAGACAAAGTCAAGTCAAGTCAAGTCAAGTCAAATTTATTTCTATAGCACATTTAAAACAACATGAGCTGACCAAAGTGCTTTACAGACATAGGCAGAATAAAAATAGGTCAACAGAGCAGACAACAAAATCACACATATCCACAGACAGACCAAGATAAAATCCATGAGTAAAAGACTGTTATAATGAGCATTATAAAAGGCCAATTAGTAATCACAATTCAAGTACATTCAAAAGCCAAAGAAAAGAGGTGGGTCTTGAGCTGTGCTTTGAAAGACTCCGTAGAGGGAGCAGATCTGATGTGGAGAGGCAGTTTGTTCCACAGACTAGGGCCCGCAACTGAGAAGGCGCGGTCGCCCCTGAGCTTCCGCCGAGCCCGAGGGACGACCAGAAGTGACTGGTCGGAAGACCTGAGCGCCCTAGGTGGGGTATAGGGAGTTAAAAGGGCAGATAGGTATGAGGGAGCCGATCCATGAAGCGCTTTAAAGACAAATAATAAAGTCTTAAAATGGACTCTAAAAGTGACGGGGAGCCAGTGGAGGGAAACGAGTACGGGGGAAATATGCTCATGTTTCCGGGAACCAGTTAAAAACCTTGCAGGAGACAAACACACACAGGCCAAGTAAGAAGTTAATCCAAAACAGATAAACAATAACTAAATGCAAAAGCACAGCAGGCACATAAACAAGTCTGCAGATCCTGGCAGACCTTTCAATATATTGGTTGAGTTGGATTTGTAAAGGGAATGATTCCCCTTTAAGATAAGACACACCTGCTGTCCCGGCCACGCCCTGCACACTACATATACTGCAGGTGTGGCCTCACTCATGTTTGATCACCAGCCATCTGAATGCTGTGTGTGATTTGTGTGTCTGTGTTGGGGGGTTAGAGTTTATAGTAAAATCCACCAAATGTGTGTATTAGACTGGGTGCCTGTCTTCTTTGGACAGCCTCCCTAGATTCATTTTTCATCTCAGTCTTCTATCTTTTCAGAGAAGAGCTGGAGCTGATATCTTTCTGTCTCTGGTGGCTGCTTCAAAAGTAGCACTAAATTAGCGGTAGTCTGGCTCGCTTGATAAACGACAACGTTTTCAGCGCTCTCCTGGTCATAAACTCAGTAAAATCTGACATGATACACATATTTTTATATTAAGTGTCATTTAAACTTTCTAATGATATATTATCCCCGATTTCCTCGCCAATACACGTCCAAAAATCCGCATAGAAAGCATAGAAAAAAAGACGCTGCAGAACTTGGCTGAGAATAACCACGTTTTTAAGTTTTCTTCAATATAAAATAAATTTAGCGATAGTTTTCTGTACATCCGTGGGTTCACTGCAAACAGGGACTGCTAATGGCTAATTCGGCATACTTTGTATGGTGCCAAATCCACAAAGTGTGAAGAAATTGGCTAAAAACAAAGTTGTAGGCCACAGCTAGCTAGCTAACTGACTCCTTGACAACATTATACTTCCTGTTGACATGCTGCAAAGCATTATGGGAACTGTATTTCCAAAACTTGGAGCACACTTAACCAAATTGAAGACTATTATTAGCAGAAAAAAATAAAAGATAAATTGCAGTGCTGCCATATTTTTTTGAGATATATAAGCTTTTATAGATGGCCAAATGGAACACACACCATTTCATTCTGTGGAGTACAAAAATAGCCTTGAAAGTAGGCTAGTTTTATTTATTTATTTATTTATTTTCTATCGCCACTGCACTTTGAAGGAAGAGCAATGTATTATCTGGATTGTGTATTATAAAACTTGGCCCAATAAACATCAAGTAAAAAATAAATAAATAATATTAGCTGCTTACCTCTTGTTGAATACTATACAGCAGGGTTCTGTTGGCTTTGCTGGTTCCACTAAGTGGCATCATGGAGAGCAACTTGTTCTCCTCTCGGACCACACGTTTCTGAGGAGGGAGAAATATCAAGACATACTGTAGATAAAGTTGCTTTTTGATACCATACAATTACATGAAATGTTGTAAAAATCAGAATTTGTTCGTAAAAAGTATACCTCATAAACATCTTGGTAACTTAGTGCTGTTCTCACAATTATCGTTTGGCTGGCTGCCGCCATCCCAGTTGCATACTGCACACATCCATAAAACAACAATAGAAAAGTGAAAGAGAAACATAATTTGCATAAAACACTTTTGAACACATGCATGCAAACTGTCCTACACAGAAACAAACACTCGAAGCACGCTATTTACCAGAATCAAACACCATCTCTTTCCTTTACAGGCTCCGATCACACCGAGCACTGAGAGCAGCAGACAGCCGATCTCTACCACGTACATTATCACTACAGAAATACTGGACACCAGCTGAGGAGAAAAATAACATTTTAAAGGGATATATGCCCTGACCAGCAATTATCATTTTATGTATGTTAATATTATTTTGTTGTCAAATATGTATTCCCAAGATAGCATGGCTACAAAAGAGGTCAAAGGTCAGGGTCAGCTACAGCACCTGCAGATAATTCACTGTCTTGCCCAAGGACACTTCAGCTGGCAGATGCTTGCCAACATGAGGGCTTGAACTCAGGTCTTCCAGCAATATAAAAAGCTGCTGCTGTGGTGTGTTCAGGCAATACTGATGGAAGACCAAGTAAAACCATGCATTAATAATCCCCCCCAATTGTCCTCGGATGATCCAGTCAATATTTTGCTCCTTTTAAAGCCTGAGGAAACGGGGAGTTATTTCTGCCTCCTGATAAATAATATCATCTGCTAAGGAAATCATGTTTAATCTGCTCAGAAGAACATCTGAAGTCTTACTTTGCCAGTTTGTATGAGGTCTCTATGCCAAGCGATTGTCATCGTCAACATGAAGAAGCACAGCGCCTTTTTGTGTATTAGGAGAAAGGAGCATAAAAAAATTAAGTTTGCAAGTGAAAAAGACATGAAAAGTGTAGAAAGCTATACAGAAAATGAAGGAAATAAGTATTTTACTATACATTACATTTAAAGGGAACAGTCGCCTGTTTTAAGATGTTATAACAGTTCATTTATGGAAGGCAGTAGCCTACACCTAAAATAATACCTTTACAGGACAGTAATATCACAGCCAAATCTAGGCCTATACTGCACATGACTTTTAAATCACAGCTGAGAAATACATTGTAAACAGTAGCATAATAAAGACATTACAGATGTTCTTTGGGGGAGTGGTCAGTGTGAGGATGGATAGAAGAAGGATCCTTTATAAATGCAGTTTATAATCACCACTATGGCCTCTTTTTATATAGCCTATAGCCACCAATGATTTTTTTCCCCTCATCAATTTCTTTGTGTATAACCTTAAAAGATTTGAAATGCACTACAGAAATTGCCACATTGTAGCCTCCATAATCATATTGATGGAGGGGATTAACTGCAGCATGTTTGCATGTGATACAGATAATAATAGCACTAGCATATTTATTATTTTTGGTTTATTATAGGCTGATTTGGGTCAAAATAACAGCAAGCAAATAAAAACATTTAATCAGAGAAATACTCTATACAAGGCAGTCAAATAAGGCCTCTTGGCTTACATTGCATTCAAAGGCAAGCGGATGAAATGTAGGGCTACCTACCATATGCACAGCGTTTGCAAAGATAAAGGGCCTTTTCAGGCTCATTTTATCCGCCACCACGACCACTGCGCTCCGCTGCATGATGCTGCTTCTCTCGCAGGCTCCAAAAAGCCCTTTTTACATGCAGAAAAAAATATAAAGGCTATAGAGCTCTGATTAGAACTGTAAGGGCATCTATCTGCTCTGTCTATGCGCACATGACGTCACTGTGATGATGTACTGGGTGAGGGGTCTGTGCTGCTTTCAAGTGCAGTGGGAAATATTGATATTCGAGGGGGATTAGAGCACAGGACTGATGCTCAGCCATGATTTAAAGGAATTCATTCAAGAGAGATAGCTGCGATGGGTGTGTGCATTATGAGCAGGGCCATAGAAATACTGAGCTACTGAAGTACACCCCTTAGCACCCCTGGATTTGGATTTTTCTAATTTTATTTATTCAGTTAATTGATGGATAATACTGTTTCAAATGTTGTCATACAATTTTGCTAGTTATAAAAGTAAGGCAAGGCAAGGCAGCTTTATTTGTATAGCACATTTCAGCAACAGGGCAATTCAAAGTATTTTACATAAACATTCAAGAACATTGCGACAAAGTGCAAAAGAACATTAAGACATAATTAAAACAGTTATAAAAACATAAAAACATTAAAGATTAGAAAATAAAAACAAGCTGAAAATAAAAGCTAGGATAGAAGCTAAAATAGAATATAACACACAAGAGTAAAAGCTCTAGTGCAGTTCAAGATCATTATCTGGTTTAATAAAAGGCAGCAGCAAACCTGACCAAGTAGTCAAATTTATACATGTTGGGTCTAAAAAATACTTGACTCACTAACTATAGAATTTAAGATTCCCTCAGGTTTCCAAAAGTCACACATTTAAATAAAAAAAAATACAGAGGACACGACCTCAGTGACTTTAAACTCGGAGACTTTAAAGTAAGTCTCCGAGTTTGGCTAAGCATTGTTCAAGTTAGCGGAACTTCATTTTAAACTTTATTAATTGACTCACTTAGACCATACATGTACTCTGTTCAGTAAGATACAGCATTGTTTCATCATACAATATCAATCAATCAGCCGGAGAACATGCCATAACATTATCCTAAATCCAAAAGCAATATTCTTAAGTGAGGGAAAGAAAGGAAGAAATGGAAGAAAAAATAAATAAATACATTAAATAAGAAAAAATAAAAGCAAGGAGAAACAGCCAAACAAACAGACAAAATATTATCATTTACAATTCAAGTTGAGATCTCAAAGTGTAAATACTAGGGTTATCAAATTTGCTTAAACGTGTTTTATCATGTTAACTTTGTGATTTTTAATTAACCTCTTAAAAATCTGATGAGCCGCCATCAGTCCTTCAGAGGTTGTAGCTGGCTCAGTTTTAAAGCTAGAGGGAAGGTATGGCATCATATGAAACTAAAAAACCTAAAGAATCCATTGGTACCAACAATACCATACTACTGTAATGTAGTGTACTGCATCAAGGATGCTAAATAACACTAAAAACGTACGCTAAAGTTTGGCGAGGAAAAACTGTCATTGCCATTTTCACATGGGTCCCCTTGACCTCTGTACCCACGAGTCTCCCCTTTACAGACATGTCCACTTAATGATAATCACATGCAGTTTGGGGCAAGTCATAGTCAAGTCAGCACACTGACACACTGACAGCTGTTGTTACCTTACCGGTTTCTGGACAATATTTATCATTGTTTTGTGTTGTTAATTGATTTCCAATAATAAATATATACATACATTTGCATAAGGCAAGCGTATTTGCCCACTCCCATGTTGATAAGAGTATTAAATCCTTGACAAATCTCCCTTTAAAGTACATTTTGAACAGATAAAAAACGTGATTCATTTGTGATTAATCGCGATTAATTATGGACAATCATGCAATTAATCACGATTAAATATTTTAATCGATTGACAGCACTCGTCAAAACATCCCAACATGTGTTTGCACTCTTTAGCGTGACTGGTGCACTTTTACTGGCCAATGACTGCATTTCCCAGGATCCCACAGCCATAATGGGGCTGGGCTACTTCCCTAGAACAGGTAGGGCAGGTTTCTATTGTTTTCACAGGTGCTAGTATGAAAAGAGAGAGAGAGGGAGTGAGAGACGGAGGAGGCTATAAGGCAGTAAGAACAGGAAAAACTGATGACAGAAGGAGGCAGAGAAGCCGGTGGAGGAAAAAAAAAAACCTGACACATGTGAAAGAACAGCAGGTGCATCGGACAGGAACCTGGATTACACACAAGGATCTTTTTAGATTCTATTTTATTTAAAGGAAGGCCCTTTTTTTCCAGCTAATGAGAACCTGTGCAGGAGGACAACAAGGATGGGATGTGTGCTCATGCTTTCTTTTGCTTTGGGCTACAAAAATGGGTCAACACCTGAGAAGGAACTGAAAGGAGCAGCTGAGACCGAGGCAGTTTTGTCCTGCTGAAAGAGCACAAGAGGGGAGAGACAGACTGAGACAGAGAGAATGCAGAATTCACCTTTTAGGTTTTAGTCACTGAAAAACAGGCACGGTTGATTCTTCCACATAGCTGCTGTGTGCCTACTTCATAATGTGTTGGCCTCAACCCTCTAAATTGTTCAAGTTTTAGACCATTTTATTTTGAAAATATTGCCGAGGTAAATGGCTTATCAGGCACTTTCTAACCTTTGAACAGCACCATTTTGCATCTTGACAAACAAACTTTCTAAACCATAAACTGGTTTTACAGGCTATATGTGGACCAGTGTAACTAAATTTAACCTGCTGCTGGGACTCTAGCCTGGTGACCAACTGTAGCTTTCACTGCAAGGAGGAACAGTGGAGTAAGGAGGGTTTTTTTGTATAAAACTTCTCAACATAAATGCATTTTGGAATCATTTTCCTTTCCTATGAATCAGCCTTTATTTAAGAGTAAAGATAACCCCTCAAAGTCCAAACGTCCCAAGTAATCTACAGTAGAAGAGTGGGAGCACACATTCACATCCACAGAAGACTCTGCTGTACCTCCACCATGGAGGCCCTAGGACTTGAGCATGATGACTATTTTGACTTCCTGTTTAAGATCATCCTGATCGGAGACTCTAACGTGGGGAAGACCTGCGTGGTTCAGAATTTCAAGTCAGGGATTTTCTCAGAGAGGCAGCAGAACACCATCGGAGTGGATTTCACTGTGCGGACCGTGGATATCGACGGGAAGAAAGTTAAGGTTAGCACTGGATGTTTGAGTTTGTTTGAGTGTGTTGAGGGACATATGTCTTTTGGGGGGCATGTGTGTGTTGAGGTCATGATAAGAATATAAAGTATAGTATATTAAATCACCCATATGCAGACCTTTCTGTGCAACCAGCTACAGATTCAGATTCATTCATTGTAGTCACTGAAGCCATTGGGCCTACCAGCACGTGACTGTAGATGAAAAGTCAAGGTTTGGCATTAGAAAGGGATACAGAAAGACTTATCTTAGGTCTTGAAAAGCCTTAAAAAGCATTGAATTCAGTTTCCTAAAAGGCCTTTGTAATGTATTAAAAAAGTAATAAAGGCAGTAATGCTAGGTAAAAACACATAAATTATCATTTCTAATTGGTTCATCCATCCATCCGTTTCGCTTATCTGGGACCAGGTTCCAATTCAGTTGTATAATAAGGAATTATTGTTGTATACCTCTGGGAAGTATGAAAAATAATGTGATATAGTAATCCATAATTCTAGGCCATATATCATCCCTACTGTTTCCCATCGTATTTTCATGCTTTGGCCCTGAATGACTCTGAAACCGGGTTAAAAAAGTGTAAGGTCAACCATGCAGAAACCCTGACTGTGCTCCAGTAATGCCTGCTAAATGCCTTGATCCTTATCATGGGTGTTGTAGAGTGACAATGACAGTCTGTGTAGCGTGGTTACAGGCCTCTTGGTAAAATATTTAATGAAAAGTATATAACATAAATTGGAAAATGCAACTGAAAAAGTCCGATGTGATGGGCTTTTCTAGATTTAGGAATAAATGAAACCACAGGGCACCTTTCACTGCGGTGTCAGTGTCAGTTAGACTCAGTCCAAAACCAGTCAGACCAGCCGCTCACATGAAGGACCGGTCCTTCAGGTTTGCTCTGCTCAGGCATTTGGGCGGACAAAACAAAACCTCTAATGGCTTCTCCGTGTCGTCATTCAGATTTAAGAGGAACTAATTGATTTAATTTCTACATTTCTAAAGATAGTATGTGCAAACACGTTCTCATCCCAACTTGTCACGTACTGATGCTACCTGAGTTCATCTGGTCTGGATATATCAAAATGTACTATGTTTCTGTTCATGTCACTTGGTTTATCTGTAGATTTGTCATAGCCAGGGGGTAGGAGCAGGCTGTCACTCAACACATATAGTGGAAGCACACCTACACCAACTGTATTGTTCTGTCGACAAGCCAAGTCACATGACTGTGGAATAAAACTCATGACATGCTGTCTCATCTTAACAAGTGGAGGCCTAAAGGTTAGAGAAGCCAGCAAGTGACCAGCAGGGTAAATCTGGGTTCATTACCACCACTGAGGTGCCCTTGAGCAAGGCCCTTAACCCCCAACTGCTCCAGTGGAGCTGCTCTGTGGCCAGCAGATCAGACTGCTGGTAGCTACTGGACAGCTTCCAGATGTGAAAATGATCAGGGCGTTCCTGAAAAAGTGAACATTGCTCTCAGTGAACTGATGTGAACTGAACTGTAATTCAGGAGGAATAGATAAAAAAATATCTACGTCACAGTTAAAGCTGCGGTGGGTAGAAATGGAGCAAATATGATTAAATCCTGACAGTAGTGCATGAGACAGGTAATCTGAAAAAAAAAGCATGTGTCTCTGTGTCCTCCTGTGCTCCTAATGGCATCTGCCAGATTTCACAGACCGGAGGAAAACAACCAATCAGAGCTGATCTGGAGTCTGCCATCCAGCTGCCAATCACTCGCAAACTCCGATCAAACGGTCAAACTAGGCAGCGCTGATCAAATATGACTCAGTATTCTGTTACTGTAATGCCTATTTCTCGCCTCAAATGTTTTCAGAAACATCTTGTAGTGTACTGTTTAGCTGTAAAATGAGAAAGTTTGTGACCCGGCAGCCATGTTGAGATCTGTTGAGGAAATACCAAGCACCATCCACCAGCTGGAGCACAGCCAATAGGAACGCTCTCTTTTCTGAAATGACTGGTGATTGGTCAAAGTCTCCTGTCACGGCTGGATTTTTTAAGGCCTTAAAACAGTACAACAGTCTAGTTTTCTCTCAGAACACATGAATTAAAATATCCTGAAAGGTTATTATGAATTTTTTGCCCAATGATGCCAAAAATATTCTGCCTACTGCAGGTTTAAGAGACCTGTGATGACATCTGTTTTTATGAATCAGCGAATCACAATATAAGGTCACCATAAGGTTGTGAAAATAACACACCAATACCCCTTTCACACCGAGGGCTCAACCAGGGTTGAACCAGTGTTAATTGTGTGTCTGAAAGGGTTGACCAACTCGGCTTCGTGACCCATGGTCAGAAGGTGGGTCAGACCAGGGTCGATTTCAGTGTGAACGGCACATACCAGGGTCTCTGACAACCGGGGCGGGAGGGTTCGAGTCCAAACGATGACAGCTCCTGTTTGTGTGTTTACCTCAACTCCTAACTAACAATTCAAGCCTTAGGATGTATGTAATTGAGTGACTTGGTATTAAATACTTTTACATTTTGTATTTCTTCTTAATCTATCTTTGGTGACTAGCGGCTGTACAGCTGTGCCTGTTTTTATGTCACATTCTGTATGCACAGGGAGGATGTTTTCCTTGAATTTTCAGTTGAATGAAGCTCTTGTGAGTTCTTCTGTCTGCAGGAAAAAGCAGAATCTGTCTTTTAAAAGGCATGTTATAGCCTATAGGCAGTGTTGTATAATTTTACAGGTTGATATTCAGAGATATAAAGATGGGAGCTTTTATTTAATTAATAAAACCTAAAAAAAATGATGCTATGGCTGAATTATCTGGCTTTAAGCTTGTCCAGATGCACAAAAGCAGACATGGTTCAAACCATCAACACTGGCATTGAAAACAAACAGAGCTGGTGAGTTTAGATTGGTTGCTACGACAGCCGTTACCACGTCGACATGGTCTGTCAGATGCTCAGGGAGTATTCTGCAGAGGGACACATGGAATCTGACACACTATTTCCCATGTGTGTGCGTGTGTGTGTGTTTGTGTGTGTGTGTGTGTGTAACAGATGCAGGTTTGGGACACAGCAGGTCAGGAGAGGTTCCGTACCATCACCCAGAGCTACTACCGCAGCGCCCACGGCGCCATCATCGCCTATGACATCACACGACGTCCAACCTTTGACTCGGTGAATCACTGGATCAAAGAGGTGGAGATCTACGGAGCGAGCAATGTAGTGCTGGTTCTCATAGGTGAGTGTGGATGTGACATGTTAACATGTGACATGCATGAAGACGGTATTTTAAGTGATTTGAATAAGAGGGTGGACAAAATAACAGAAACATTTGAAAATATAACACAATAAGAGCGTGTCAGAGGTGTAGGTTTAATGTGGTGTTGCTGTAGTGAATTGGTTTGTACCATACTATCATTACCAGCTGAGGAAAGGAATATACAATGTGCCTGTCTCTGTTGTCAGGGAGCTTCCTGTGGCACATGGGGTTCCTTGAAGGTCATTGAAGGTGATCTTTTGAACTTTAGTGCCTTGGTGAGGCTTGTTAAATGTTTTTTTATTAACATAAGTGACATTTATTTTATTGATTTATGCAGCAAAACCTTAGAGGATATATAAATCTATATTTTGAGTATGTCTTGAAAATATACAGAACTATCACAGCTCTTTTTACCCTTCATACGTATGGTTATAATACTCAGCTATGGTACTTTCAAATTTATACAAAGGGCATCATATCTAACTCCACTGAGTAAAAATATACAATTTAACAATTTATTTTGGGTTGGCTTCATGCAAACATACTTGTGGAGCTTGACTTAGACCTCTAAATTGTGTTAGCAACTACCTTTCCACTGAGCATACTTGAAATGTATCAAGCATCACATAACATACTTCAAATTTGACCTCAAGCACTTGATGTTTGAGTAGAGAAAGAAATCAAATCAAACTAAATTTCAAACCTTAAATGGAAGTTAAATAGAATCAGAAAAATGGTGTCAAGCGAGTGAAGAAGGTCAACAAGTGTGGAAGGTTTAAGCTTTAAATTCCCTGGATCATTTCTATTACAACAAAATGACTTCAAACACATGGCTGTGAGTATCACACTTTAAAGGAACAGTGTGAAGTATTTATGGGGATCTATTGGCAGAAATGGAATATAATATAAACTAGAATCGTACTCTGTACCAAAGTACGATTGCCCCCCCCCTCTCCGTTCAGCTTGCGCCATCATCCACGTGCATTTTTGTTTATGTTGAGATCAGCTGTACGCAGCGGAGCATCGTAAAACACTTCATTCAAACTGGACAGAAACAAAATAAAACTCAACTAAACCGTTGTCGTTACTCATTCCAACAATCACCAAGTGTGCTTTGGTTGAACTCAACTGTAATTGCATCGAGTTTAATGTGAAAAAACGCAGAATCTACAGTTGCTGGATCATGGTCCGGATCGCCACCAAAATCTTATGAATCCTTAATTTTGCCACACCCCACACCTCCAAAAAATGTCATTCAAATCCATCACAGACTTTTGGAGTAATCTTGCTAACAGACAAACAAACAAACCAACAAACCAACAAACCAATGCCGGTGAAAACATAACCTCCTTCCTAGGCCTTCGGCCTTGGCGGAGGTAGTGAGTATGTTTTCTTTAGAGTGTAATCACCTGAAAATAAGAATCGTTGTGTTTTCGTTACCTTAGAATGAGCCATTTATATCTACATATGGAGCGGGTCCTCTTCACAGACTCCACTATGTTGCATCGCAATCTACAGTAGCCCTGAGCGGACAAACCAAACACTGGCTCTAGATAGGGCCATTCCCGTTTTCGCGTCGGCCACCATAGTTCTCCTACAAGCTTGGCACACAGGAGAAGTTTCAGTTGGTTGCAATCTGCAACCTCACCGCTAGATGCCAGATCGTACACACTGCACCTTTAATATAAAAGCAATAACAAGAGCCTTTTCCCATTTACGTTTCTTAGTTTCATCAGGAATGCAGTTTTGATGCAGGCTCCTAGCTATAGTCCGTATGGAGTCAGTTTTGTACTGGATCTGCAACCTCACTACTAGATGCCCCCAGATCCTACACACTGCACTTTTAACGCTTATGTTTGCAGCAGTACTGACAGCATGTAAATTAGGTGCATTGATAATTATATTAACAGAACTTTGGTCATACAGACAACTTGGTTATTTAAGGTCACCTTGAGGTATTGTGTTTGCATCTCTCAACTTCCTGATTGTCTCCATGTAGGTAACAAATGTGACCTGGAAAAGGAACGCCAGGTTCTGTTTGAGGAAGCCTGCGACCTGGCTCAGAACAACGACGTACTAGCTGCTCTAGAAACATCTGCAAAGGTAATGAGCGTGCTTAGTTACGCATGTAACAACACAGAGGAGTTAGAAATGTTATCTAAAGTTCTCCATCTCCCTCTCCATGTCTAGGAGAGTCAAAATGTGGAAGAAGCCTTCCACATGATGGCCAGAGAGCTGCTGGCTCGTAACGGCCTCAACGTCCAGCATGAGGACGCAGGGAGCGGCAACACACCTCGCCTTCTGCTCCGGTCCAACTCTCGGCCAATTGACGGATTCGCAGCTGCCTACGCGCCACCACCAGAGGAGCAGAAGAAGTGTTGCTGATTGAATTGAAACGTGGATAGGGGACAGGGAGGAGGAAGAGAATGAACGACACATTTCATCATGAATGTTGGAGAAGAAGATCCAAAGATGCATGGATGTGGAATAAGGCTGGCAAGGCCTCAAGAATCTTTGCATTGAGGTGGCAAAGAATTGTATTTTCTGTAGCTTACCTGCTCTGAGAGAATTGTTGGCTGGTGCTACAAGGACAAGCATGTTTAGTAATGGGGGAGTAAGAGACAGTGGTGACGGGTGACAGTAAGCCAATCTCATTTATATCAACTATACCTGGACAGTTTTTTTCTCCTGCTGTTTGACTCTTGCTATTCATTTTTTTTAAAAGTTTGCACTACTAAAAGTAATCAAAATCTAGACGTATAGACTACGGCATTAATATGGTGGTTAGTTACCACAACGTATAAGCATTCCAAACATCCTCAACACCAGCTGGCCTTATCCGTGTTATCCTTAAAGGTGCAGTGTGTAAGATCTGGCGACATCTAGCAGTGAGGTTGCGGATTGCAACCAACTGAAACTTCTCCTGCGTGCCAAGCATGTAGGAGAACTACGGTGGCTGACACATAAAATGTGAAAGGCTCTCTCTAGTGCCAGTGTTTGTTTTTTTTCCGTTCTGGGCTACAGTAGAAACATGGCGGCCGGCTCCGTAAAGAGGACCCGCTCCATATGTAGCTATAAACGGCTCATTCTAAAGCTGGGGACATGCCAACCCAACATCAGAGAACTAGCGGCGATGAAGTCCGGCTGTTGCGTCGCATCACGTCCCATTTGTTTTGGACGACGAGTTGCACACGAACACTGCAAAGACTACAGCCGACGGCCAGTTAGCACGGACGTTCTGCGCCTGCGTGAGAGGAAATAACTCTCCCTGCCAGCAGGTCGGGGTAGTCTGTATTCGTCATTCAAAAAAGGAAACCCGAAGAACAAGGACGGCGGGTATACAAGCCGTTGTTATGATGCGTACATGAAGCAAAGCGGCGTTTGCCGACCATTTTCACACCACTCTCAATCACCACTTAGCTTCATTCCAGATGGCCATGTCGCTGTGAAAATATCCGTGTATTGGAGTGATCAGATGAGACAAAGATGCAAAATGAGAAGAGCCTTCTGTGTTTTTCCTCTTGACTTTACTCGTTGGTTTGCTTTCCTCACTTCCCTTTCTCTTCTCATGCACTGATTCGTTTAAGCTGAACAGCCAATCAGAGTAATTTCTTTCACCGACGAGCGCTGCTGCCTATTCAACATGCTGTATCGGCCGAAAAAACCTCAAACACGGGCAAACTAGAGCCGACGGTGCGGGACACACCGAAAAAACTAGTCCGACAGCCGATGATTATACTCTAAAGATTACATACTTACTGATATTATATTCCATTTCTGCTACACACTGTTCCTATAACACAACAACGTTCTTTGCATTGCATTTTGTCAGAATGCTGTCTTCGTGCTTCACTCTGCCGATAAAACCTTTTTGAAAATCTGGGAAAGACTATTAGATGTTATTATAGCACAGAAGACTCTGAGTGTTTCACCTGTTGCGGTGCCTCTATATGACGAGCTGTGATCCTCTGCTGCTGCTGCACTCCGGATGAAAACGTCCTGGACAACCTGCTGCAAGCCAAAAGACTGTGAATTATGAATAAATAATGATGTCTTACATTGTCCTAAATGTATATATAGTAGGCTTTGAATGTAGACCACTTGATTGTGAACACTAGAGGGCACTGTGCTGTTACACATGATCTATAGCTGCAGGTTGGTAGCTCGTTGCCTCTGACAATAAATACCAAGGTGATTTAAAACATCTGCGACTGCACTAAGAAGCAATTAACTACGTTTGCATGCAACCCGCTAAACAGGAAATCACTTTGCAAACCTTTAAAGCTGAACTTTGCCAAAATCATTTCCTGCCAACACGGCAGTCGAGCTGACGAGGCTCACGTCCAGGCTATAATCTGTCTTTGTGCCTAATGCCAAATTGGCAGGCCTTATTTAAACACCAATCTGGAAGTCATGTAGCGGGACTTGCACTGATTGTTATTTTCTTACACTGATACAATTAATCCGCCTTATTGATTTGGTTAAGAGTGGAACAATGGTGGGAACAATCCAAGTGTATAGCCTCATCCTTTATCCCAAATCTGACAAGCATTAGCCTAAATGATCAATCTATGGCTATAAAATCATTTTATTCATTACTTGTTTTATTGGAGCGACAAAAAAGTTCTGCTAAATTGTCATCTGGTGACAGCTGGAAATTAATTATCCTGGTTTTAAATGGTCTCTGGGCCCAAAACATGACATAATGAGAGGAAGTTGGCTGTTGTGTGTTGGTCTCCAGTACACTGGGTGGCACTAGTTGACAATCAGTGAAAACTGTGTTTCCTGCCATTGGCTTCCTAATTCCTTTCTTGGGTGCATGTTAAACCTTTTGATTGCTGGAATTAAACCTATTTGATTCGAATGCCAAATACCATTTTCATAATTTGGCACACTTAACAAATGATTATGAGTCATGATGCACTTGGTAGTTTCCCAGTAAGGTGTATCTGGAAACTTACATGACCTGTATGATGCAATACACCTGCTTCTCATCATATTTGCTGGTTAACTTATGGCAGTGTGGGTCAAAAAGTACAGTATGTCTACCTACATTTTTACCTTCCATCATGTCTGACTAAACAAATTGTCAGAAAAAATAAACCCAACTTTATTTCCAGAAAACAGGTAGACAATGTCATACATTAATTAATACAAAAAAAGGACCAAAAACTACTTTTTAGAACAAAAAAAAGTATATCCTGAACTCAATTATCAAAATGACTGTAACAGAAAAAAAGGAGAGCACCTGCAGTTCATTTTGTGGGAAATTCAAAGTTATTAGATCTGATACAGACTGGGTTGGGAATGTTCTGCAAAAAAGATAAAAACAAAAGCTCATGTGGCATCTCCTAAACATTTGTTAAAAGGTAAACTTAGCAATATGACATTGCAACTAACAATCTTTGAAGAAAATGTCCCAAAATGTGTTTTTTCTGTTATTCACACAAGATGGAAAATGTTGATTACTAAAAAGAATTGTACTTTTACACGTCACATTTTTTATCTAAACATCAAATCACTGAGTCTACCTTTATTAATCCATTCTTCAGCCTCTCCGCAGACTTGCATTTGAATCCTTTGACCTCCATACTAAAGCACAGTCCGCTGTTCTAACTCAGCCTGATGATCTCAAACTTGTTGGGCTTCTTCTTTTTCAGGGGCCGAGGCAGACGCTCGTCAACCGTGTCCCCTACCATCTCCTGTGCTTCATTGTCCGTCCCCCCTTGTCCTCCCTGTCCCGTATCCATCCCTTCGGTTTGTCTATCCTTGGGACACTCCCCGTTGTAGGTCTTGACGTAATCCACAACGCGCCAGCCCCTGAACTCCTGCGGCTCGGAGCAGATCAGGCCAGTGTAGAAGACGCCGGGGTGGTGCTTGAGCCAGTAGATCAGGTAGTGGATGTTGTAGTCGCAGATCCAGGGGTTGTTCTCCAGCGAGAGCTTCCGTACGAAGTATAGGTCCTCCAGCACACCGTACTGGAAGTAATGGAGGCTGTTGTTGGACAGGTCGAGCTCACGGAGGTACAGCAGGCCTGCGAATGCAGCTGGGAGGGGAAGAAAAGTTGAACAAAATAAGTTGGCATCTCGTACTGCTGCCTAAATGCTAAAAAGTACATCCTGTCTGCCGACACTTCCTGTTTTTTAGCAAACAGTTGCTTATTTACGCATCCTGCAGACATAGTGCAACATGAATATTCACTTGAAATAGTGTTCCTGGCCGCCTGGCAAATGTAAGCTCAATATTCACTCTCTTTTTCACTCTTTTTTTGGTCTCCACCAGCTCCTGAGGGAAACAAGCTGCGAAATGCTTCACTTTCTTCACAAGCTAGCTCTTAACATTGTCCGTCTGCCGTATTTTGCTTGGCTGGTAGCGTATAGTGGGATTATCAGAGCTTTTTTGCTAAAACTGCGCTGATGAGCTGTGAGAGTGAATCAAATCCGTAAAACCAAACAACGAATCCGCATACAACGGTTTGTATTTCTTACGAAAAGCTATTCCTCGTCTTTCGTGTGTTTTCCTACGAATGTCCAGCAACATGTGACGCACGTGTCAATTTACACTCATTACATGCATACAGTCTTTTCAAAAAAAACTTCCATCTTAACAGGAAACAAATTTGTTAGGTTTAGGCAACAAAACTCCCTAGTTAGGTTTAGGAAAAGATCGTGGTTTGTGTTAAAAGAACGAAGTGGTGTTACTTAAGTATGGAAGTTATGCGGCAAATAAACCAACGTTAACTGCTGGTTTGACACGGGTACGAACGCCACTCTCATGGGCGAAAGTCTGGTATATTTTGACCCACCTATCCACTCCGACCTCCTGCCTACGCTGTGTTTGTCGGTCTTTCTACTTCCTGGTTCACAATTACGTGGATTACATACAAATTGATTTTGTGGGATATATATAGGAATTACAGTGCATTACTCATAACGGTGTATGAGAACAGCCTGAACCAAAACAATGAGCTGAAAGACACAAAAATACTCCACAAGAACTGAAGGGAACTGCAGATTTGGATGATTTTCTATGGGTTTGTCACTACACACTTCACAATACCAAAGTCATTTGATAGTGCAGCCTTAAGAATG
>CAKALU010065628.1:41446-58102 GCA_916700995.1 Hozukius guyotensis
CATTTGATGCATTGTTAATAAAAAAAATAGGGAGTAGCTTTAAGAATGTAATTTTTGGGACAATGCACCTTTTTAAGTTACATTTTAACACATGTAACTTCAGAAGTCATGCACAACATTGTTGCTGTCCAATGAAAAATGGGAAGAAATGGGTACAGTATGTCCAAAATGTTAACTTTTAGTTTAAAAAAGGTGACTGTTGAACGTCCTTAAAAGGTTCCAGACGTTGATATCAGTCTGTGTAATGAAAGGACAGTGGAGACTGTTTCACGCTGTCCAGTAGCCTTGGGCCTAGCTTTGATCTTAACAGAGCGGAAGAGAGGAAGGGAGGAAAACGGGAGGAGGAAGAAGAAGAAAAGGAGGAGAGTGTGTGGAACATATAAAGAAAACTACATAAAAATATAGCAAGGATAAAGACATCACTGAGACAGAGACATGAAAGAAGAGGAATGGACGCTGGGGAGTATAATCCTTCAAAAAAATCAATCTTTAAGCATTGTAACAGATACTGTTACTGCGATCTCGTCATTCAACCATAAAGATGACACAGACAGAGGGAACTATAGGAGAGATGGAGTGACGAGGGGGGCCTCTATTTAACCTCCCCCTCCGCTGTCTTATCTCTGGACTCATGAGACGTATGACCCTCCCAGATTGGCTACTGGTAATTTGCTTTTTCGAGCCACTACGGCCACAGGAAGCCCAGTGTTGTCTACTTTACTCCCCATGAGTATATAGTGTAAGTCCACAGACCATCAGAAAAGCTATTCCTTTTATTGACCACACTTCCCTCAGCTATTTGGTATGACATGTCACATCCACCACGATTCTTCCTTCCATCTGTTCTTCGTTTCGCAACATCCTTATCTCACCATCCTCTGAGACCGCTGTCAACGTTTTGTCACGGAAAAAAAATGCAAGCAGAGAGCTCTACATTACACCCTAATCTCTAATTACACCCGCTGAGGATAAAGCTTTAAACCCAGTCATCAATTTTTCCAGCTTTAATGCACATGTTTTAACGTTCTTTGTGTGAAAACCCTCGTCCAGCCTCAGCAGAGGTGATAAATTAGAGGTTTTACCCCCCCCCCCAGGCTTGCCCCGCTCTGGGCTGATGTTGGCAACAAGTCTGCATAACAAATAAACACGATTTCAAAGCCTCTGGTTGCCATAACGACAGATATCAATGTTGCATAAGTCCCACTGTTGCATATGTGTCTGCTGCTACGTTGTTGCTTCAAGTACAGTAACACAAAGAAGATGCAGGCTTCTACGAGGACTTGAAGACATTTTTGCAGAGTTTGGAGTTCCAGATGGGTGTGGACCCCACATTGATACGATTCCTAAAATATCAAGTTATTAGTCATAGGAAAGTGCGCTAAATTGACCTTTAAATATACTGTATTCTCTTGTGACTAAATTATTGTTTTTTGTCTATTTTGAGGTTTGTCCTGCGCGGAAAAACCACCGTAATCTGGCACAAAACTAATCCAAAACCAACAATGAAAGACTAATGTGCATCTATTCGTAATAACCCCAGTGTGCCAGCGTTTTGTTCACATGTGTGACCAGAGCGAGAAAGAAACATGAATGAAAAATGCAACACAAACAACCTCTTGAAAATAATCGTAAATATGTTTTAGTTTACTCCAAAATGTGAATGTGATTAGAAGGAGCGAACCATGATTGAGACCGTATGTCAACCGGCTCTCAGAATTACATGTAATTTCATTCTAAGTTTCCAACATAGTCTTGGACACACTGGAGCGAGCTGCAGCAGATTGTTTACATGTGTTGCAGGCTAATGAAGAAAACTACAAGGTTTTGTAAAGGATTCCCTCCTGGGCAGGAAGACGTGAGCCCAGACATCATTAGCCCTCGAGAGAGTAATGAGTCTGCACTTTTTTTTTTAATGGCACCAGAGTCAGAATTGCTATTCAGAGCAGATTTTTCTGCTGCAGTAAAATTGATCTTTTGAAGACTAAATTATCTTGTGATTCCCTGATGAATTCTCCGAAACTTTTCCTTGATCTCTATTTAGTATTGAGAGTCATATATTTTGTTATTAGTGTTGTTAAATGGGCCTTATTTTGTTGTTGGTGCCAGTATTTCTTTATCATTTTTGTCATCCATTTTTGAAGCTTACTTCTAGTTTTAATTTCCTTTGGTGGAAATGTTGGAAATTTTCCAAATTGGTCAAACATTTGGCTGAAAAGTTAGAGTTTTTTTGGGCACATGGGACTACTGTTTTTGCAATAGACTCCATTATATTTTAGGGAAAAAACTGTAGTTCCATGTACCCAAAGACCAGTATGATAAGAAAATGGCTGTATCTCAGAAACTACAAGGAGCACAATCAAGTATCTATGTACTCATAACAATTTGAATATCAAAGATATGCACACATATTCAGTATGGAAAAAAAAAAATTCATATGGGAAACATTTAATAAACACAATGTTAGCGTTTTTCCTAATTAAAAAAAAAAAACCTCACTTTGACCATTGATAAAAGTGTAATTTTTCATGTGATCTAAAAAGTTGTACTGTTACATACTTGTCCAAAGTATGTCCGTACCAAATTTCAAGACTTTTGTCTATGTCTGTTGAACCTGATTTTAATGAACACGTGCCAGCCAATCAGAGACAAGTGGCCATGGCATAATGCATTGAAGTGTTCAGGTGTGTGTGAGATGTAGAAGGGCTTACCTGTGTCTATATGGTGCAGGCTGTTGCTGCTCAGGTTGAGCAGCTTGAGGTCTTTGGACAGCAGGAACTGTTTAGGCCTGAGATGTTTGATGGTGTTACAGGACAGATCCATCTTCACTATGTCAGACGGCAGGTCAGACGGGACGTTATTCAACTCTGCGAAAAAGGGAAAAACAAAAACATAAAGTTATTCTGTGAAAAAGCTCACAACAAATAAAGATGAATTCTTGTATTCCTGCCGACGGGGTCGAGGCAGATGTGCAACAACAACAAATGAAATCAGAAAGTGCAAAGCTCCAGGATCAGCAGGAGAGCCGGAAATCCAATCTGTCTGCGTCTTTATACATTTTCAAGATGTTGTGTGGGTTGTGTGCACACATTTAACCTTTTCAAGATGGAGTCGAGTGTGACAGCATGTATAACAATATTTCACTTCTGTGCCAAGGGGGGAAGTGTTTCCACTCTCTTCCAGTGTTCCCAGCCTCACACACGTATTTCCCCCCCAGTACGAGTGTCTGTCTTTTTATAAGACTCTAATGTACGAAACAGTGGTTCCCACCGAGTTTTAAATCAAAGTCCCACGCTGGAGGACATTTCACTAATGTTGTCCATACAATGTTGGGGACGGTTAGAGTTAAGATTTGTCACTGTCAACACATTTTGTCCCAAAGTTAGAAACAACAGAGCTGAAGCTTGAATCTAGACCCCTTTTGGAGCAGACGATAAATAGATCCAGATTCATGTCAAGACCCTTATTGCAAAACTTTTGGCAGTTGGTAGAAGCCTTTTCAAATAAAAAAAAAAAAGTATTTTTATGGATTTTGACTTGTTTCACCTGTCGGTGTCTGTAAAAATATGCTAAATTGGAGGTCACATCTGCCGTGCCAATCACAATGCAGTTGTGTTTAAAACTGAGTAGGTGGCCACGGCAACCTGTATCATCGAAATGAACACGGGTGATTGTTTTTAAAGCAGTTTGCAAAGAGGTTGCAGATGAGGAAACACGAGGATGTTTAGGCAACGAATACTGTTTATTTCGATATAAAATCACTGCTTTATTTTGTAGATTTAAAAAAAAAAAGATTGTGTACGATATGTGTGTGGTTGGGCATTCATGCGTGCATGAATTTGGATTTGTTTCCTGCATGTATTTTTTTACACGGACTGCATAATTTGCTGAGAACAATGCTTACGGACGCTTTTATAGAGCAGATGTCGCCGTCTTTATGCACGCGCTTTACTGCCACAGATGTTGTAATGGCGCCATAAATCATCACCGACTTTGTGAAAATATAATCACTCTCGTGCACACGCAGGACACACGTGCACAGGATGCACGCAGATGTAGCCGGAGGAAATGTAGTCATTATTGTTCAGTGATGTGATGGCTGATGGCTTATGGGTGTGCAGCAGCCAGAGACATTTACAAAGGCAGGAACCGACAAGTTATCAGTCGTTGAAGTGTAAAGGGAATCCCACAATGCCTTAGGTGTACATGTGTCTGTAACTTTGTCCAAGCAAATTTTCCAGATTAGAAAAAGTTGAGAAACTGCTGGCATTTAGACTCAAATTCCCAGGCTCCCTAGTGTGAAATCAGACTACAACCTTTAGAGCCAAAGACGGATCCTCCCTGTCCAAGAGTGATGCATCTGTGGTCTTCTGTGTTTTACAGTGATTGAGGTTAATCTCCCACACTGTGTATTCAGTAGTGACAAAAGGCTAAGACCGTGACCAGTAGGACCTATTTCCGCACCCGATTAGACTGTTTATAAATAGGCGTTATCAGTCACTATAAGCACCATAGGTGTGGGTCATTAGGGACCTACTACACATACTACGTTGTGAAAGTGAAACTTAAAAGCAACACATTCTAACACGTTGTAAAACTGCATGAAACCTTACGTTTTGAATACAAACAAAAAGGCTTCTTTAGGTTTAGGCAACAAAACTACAACTTCACTCCTTTAGGTTTAGGCAAAAAAGCACTTGGTTAAGTTTAGGGAAAAAGTTCAAAAAGGTTTCACACCATCTATACTCCAATGTCTGACCTCCATTTCTGCTCTTGTTATGATTTCTACGGTCGCTAGAGGCTGCTGTCATGTTCTTTTATATCTTCATTCGGTGATCTACCATGTGAATAGAAGATAAAACCTACTAGTGGGTGTAGTAGGCCCCTACTGACCCACATCTATGGGGCTTATAGCGACTGATAACGCCCATTTAATCGCCTGACAACAGTGTAATCGGCTGATTTTCTTGAAGCTGAGCCAAAGATGGAAAGCGTATCTTTCGTATTCTCTTGATTTACTGTGTCGCGTATCCCTCGCTCTTTTAGCGTTGCTTCCTGGAGCCAAATGTGTTTTCAGGAAGTCCAGCATTTCATCAGGAGCCTCCTGTGATTTTTAATGGAGCAAATCTTTCAGATAAAGTGTGTCCTACTTTAACATCTGTGCTTCCACAGACTGCTGAATGAATGAACACACAGAGAGAAGGAGAAACAGAGAGAACATGTCAGGAAAAGTGAAAGTCATTCATTCATAACAGGGTGTTTTTTTTTTTACTGAATCTGCTGAAGTCGTTATTTCGCTGCAGATGTCAACATCTGTCCCTCTTGGGTTTGTGCTTTGCTACCTGAGAAACTCTCTGTGTGTTTCGTCTGATAACACCTCTGCTATGAATTTAGTTTGGACCATCGGCTATTATATTTCTGAGTGATATCACCATTTATACTAGAGTGTCTCAACTATAGCATCTGCTTTATGTTAAAGTGCCAGGTTTGAATTACTTTGTGCAGCCATTTAGTCAGTCATTTGCCAAAACATCCCATTATTAGTTATGTAGGCCGTGCATTAGTGTAACGCAGGGATTAGGTATTGCAGTAAATGTACAGCAGTATTTACATAGTTTGAAAAGGTAGAGCCACGATTTAGTAGAAGTGCAGAACATAAATCTTGATATATATATATACATATCCTTCTCTATGGGGTATGGGTTAGTACTCCAGATGATGCAGTGTTAAGAAAAAATGTGCAGTCAGTCTTTTCTTCACTATATATGCTATAAAATTAAATAAGAGTTGAAATATGCAGCTACACACAGTTTGCAAGATCTATTTCCTTTGTGCATTAATACCGACTCCATTTGGACAGTAGAAAAAGGAAGCAGTTAATTTTTTTACAGTGCTGACATGATTACTCTGGGGTCAACTGAGCGTAGTGCAGTGAACTTTTGTGGTTTGGACACTCGCCCTATGCTTGACAGGGGAAATGATTTCTTGACGTGTTTTCTTAACAATTTTTAGGCACTAGATGTGCTGCATGGTAGCATTAGGTAGCAGTGCAGCATAATAACATATTTAATATGTCACCTTTGTAAATTTTAACAGTTTCCATGTGAGGTCACTTGCACTTCAGCTGCTTAAATGCATGACCCATAGACGTATAAAGGTAGCAGAGGAAATATAGTACTGTTATTTGTCTAACATGAGGGTATATGCCGTAGGAAAAGAAGTGTTTACTATTTTTAGCTACACTACTAATCCAGGCCGAAGCACCAATGTGAACTGAGTTGGGATCATTTGAGTTAATAACATTCGGGTGCAATAACTTGTCAACATCCCTTTTAATTTCCGCTTGTGCTTCGAGGCTCATGCTGTTATGTTTTGGTTTTATGTAATACACATCACTGTCTGCCACCATTCAGACAAAATATATCGAGGCAGAGGTGAAGCCTTTTCTAAACATGCTGACAACTCTGTTTATAGGATATATCACTATTACAACAAGCAGATTAGTGCTAGTAGTCATGTCCTCCCTTACAATGATGGTCTTGAGGGTTTAAGTCATGCTACATTTTTAAAAGAGGTTTATTAATGCTTTAACTCACAGTGACAACAGAATAGAACAGAATAGGTTTCTATATTAGACTGACTTCCTCTCCAAACGGGCGTGTATTAAAGCTACTTTTACTTTTCTTCAGTATTATATGTCAAAACCTGACGCCTACATTCCCCACAATGCAACACGACTGTTAACAGTTTGGTCAGAGACAGTGGGCAACCTCCGGTTCTGAAAAGTGAAGCCAATGCTGAAGTGCCTTTTTAAACTTGCATTCTTTCTAATAGCCAGCAGGGGGCGACTCCTCTGGTTGCAAAAAGAAGTCTGATTGTATAGAAGTTGATTTATTACCTCAGTAAACTATGTGTACATGAGTTTATGGTCTTAATCACCAGTTTCAAGTCTTCTTCAATACAGCATGATGTTCATTTAGTAAATTATGGTCCCATTTAGAGTCAAATAGACCATAAGGCAGGGGATGCTTTGGGGTGTGGCTACCTTGTGGTAGCTACCACAGCTTTGTCCGGTCTGGGAGTTGTCTGCTTACAACTTTAACTCTTTCACAGTGTGTTTTCAGTTCATGAGATTTAATTGTAACATTTTTGGTCGCTTAAAAATGTCTTAGCTCCACCCTCTCGTGTCACTTCAGGTGACGGCCAAAAACCAAGATGGCAACGGCCAAAATGCCAAACTCGATGCTTTAAAACGACAGTCCACAAACTAATGGCCTCGCGGTGACTACGTCCACTTCTTATATACAGTGTATGGTCAGAGATCAGGTGTGTTAGGCTAGTAGCAGCTAATGTGGCCGTGAGCCGCGAGACACAAGCAGAGATGAGGAGCGGGCTGGTAACTCCGCATCCCCAGATTTTTTTCATTTCTTCAGCCCCAACCAAAAACACTTGACGACATTTAGCAGACTTCACAAAGCTCCCTCTGAAGCCATAAAATGCTTTATACAACTATTTATTTTACTATGCATTAGTAGGCTACTCCCCAAGACCTGTAAGCAGACTTTAATGTGTGCAATCGGTTGGCTGTACAAGAAGTTACGTCTTTGTCAAAAGAGTAAAAGCTGTATTCTTTTTTCTGCAAATCATGATTATTACATCCAGAGTCTGTCTTGCTCAGGACTGATTACATGTAATTGCCTTGTTTTGCCCTTGTCACCATGACAACAGTGACTTGGGAATAACAAAATAATCAAAATATAATCAACCTATTGTCTTCCAAGGTATATCCATCCAGGAGGTAACTGCCAACTTGCCTACAATAATATCATAACAATTGCTTTCAGTGGAATTTTTATTCCATGGTCTGTCTTCCCAATGTTTCAGTGACCTTTTCACTTCAGCGTGAAGACTTTCTTTGGGAAACTCTGAACCCCAGAGGTCGAACATAACAGCTGCACAGTTCCCAGTGTCGACAGGACCTTGAAACTACTGTAGGAAAACTTCTTGGCGCCTGAAAGAGTCTGCAGCTAAATCCTGCTGTTAGTAGGGAGTGATGTTTGATACCGTCCTCTTTCTCATTCATGCTCTCTTCCTCTGCCTCTCGTCAGAAAATGACATTATGGAGGAGTCATTTTTTCTGCTGACTAACTGCCCGCTGTCTGTGATCCAGGAGGTCCAGGGAGAGCCTGACATAATATCATGCGCGTGGGTGTTTGAGTGACTGGGAAGCAGCCAACTCACCATATACATGAGTCACTTTACTGCTGCCTACTCAAATGGCCTGGAGTTTATATGGAGGATTTATGTTACTTCTGAAACCAATGATTTCTTGACCTCATGAACACATGATGTCTTGAAGAACTAGGCCAAAACAATCAATACCACCCTGGATGGGTTTCTGAGCAACATCATGAGATGTGTACCAAAGAAACAACCTGGAATGACTGAAAGCTCATAGTGAGATTAATATAAAAAGCTGGTTTTGCCCCTAGTCAAACTCATCTTGCATATATCTACGGTCTTACTAATACAGTATCTAGAAAAAGGGGGCTTTATTCTGCCATGCTGTGACTTTTTTTTACTGCTAATGTTATCTTTTTAATGGTAATGTTACTTTTTAAGGCTGTTACTTTTTTTAATGTTAATGTTGTTAATAGCTTTAAGCTATTTTTTCTGGCTAGCTGAGTTTGTGTATAGGTTGGCATTATCACTGTTGCTAGGGTCATGTCTCGAAGGTAATCCGCAAATTGCGAAAACTTGCAAAAAACGCAAGAATTTGCAAAAACTCTCGCAAGACTTGTTGCCCAACGACCTATCCTAACATTAACCATCTCGCGAGAGTTTCGCAATTTGCGTGTTACCATCTAGCCACGATCCTGCTCCTAGTTGCCATTTTTCATTGGGATTGCATATGGCATGTTAGCTAGCCAGAGCTGAAAGATATCTATGAATAATAGCTTTAAGCTAACTCTTGTACAATACATCGAATGATCCAATCCAAATCCAATCCAAATTTTTTTTATAAAGCGCATTTAAAAACAACAAAAGTTGACCAAAGTGCTGTACAGTTAAACATAAAAACAACACAATAAAAGACTAAGACCAACTTAAAACCAACAGGACATTAAAATAATAAAAGCCTTAAGACCAATAGGAAAGGAAAAAGGATTAAAGTAGTCAACTCTCATGCCGTGATAAAAGCCAAGGAATAATAGTGCGTTTTGAGGTTTGATTTAAAAACAGGCAGTGTGGGGGATAGCCGAACACGTGGAGGCAGAGCGTTCCATAGCTGTGGAGCTGCAACTGCAAAGGCTCGGTCACCCCTGAGCTTCAACGTAGACCTAGGGACAGTCAGAAGCAACTGGTCAGTTGATCTGAGTGTCCTTGATAAAAGATGTGGTTTTAAAAGGTCTGAGAGATAGGTCGGAGCTTGCCCATTTAGCGATTTAATAAAATCTTAAAATCAATCCTAAAATGCACAGGGAGCCAGTGAAGTGAAGCCAGAATCGGGGAAATGTGCCCATGTTTATGTGTACCAGTTAAAAGACGAGCTGCATGCCGCATTCTGAACAAGCTGCAGGCGAGACAAAGAGGCCTGGCTAAAACCAACATAAAGTGCTAAATGATAATTATTATTATGTTTAATATTGCACATGTTCCCTTCATAAAAATGGTGTGTGTAGTAAAAAAACGTACAAATTTACCTCTATACAGTGATTTTGTTGGTTTTCAGCAAGTTGCTGTATTTCTAAATACCGAATAGGCTTCTGTTGACACGTTAGTCAAAACTGCAATTCAAAATGTTAGTGGTGTTACTGTAAAATAGCTTCACTGTGACTACAGTATTAATCCAGGACACATACTGGGAGTTTAACAATGTATCCACTGTATAAAAGGGGCTTAAACAGAAGTAATTTTGATAATACCACAGAATAACTCTCAAGTCCAAGTCCCATCTTTGAGAAACACAGCCTATAAGAACTCCCATATTAACTCCGACCACTCTGTGCAGCATTGACCTCCAGAGAAAATAATGTGGAGCCTGAAATCTGCTGTGGTTCACCTCAGAGAAAAAGCTCTCAAACCAGAGTGAGGGAGACGTGGAGACCAGGGAGAAAAACAGGGAGAATAACAGGGAGAAAGCGATAGTCAAGGGGAAAATCTCGGGTTTGGAGACAGAGGGATCAGAATGTTTCCCCTCCGCTCTGGGTCTTGTAATTTTCTAAATCCCCACTTGATTTCCAGTCCCTTGTTGGTTCCACCACCACACACTCATGTTCATCCAGTTTGTTTTCACTTTAACCCTTGGTATTTTTGACCATTGTCTGATGATATTTGTCAAATTCCTTGTGTGGGTTATAGTCTAAATGCAGCTAATTAACATTTAAAGCTGCCAGTCTTGCAATTAAATTAAAAGCTGTGCAAGGCTGGACCAAACGGGCCAATGTCATTAGCTTTATTATTTGAGTTTATATTGTGCCCACATAATGAAGTATAATAAGCTATATTTAATCAAATTACCCTAAACTTAACACAAATTAAATGTACCATGTGGAGTGTTTTACCTCTAGTAGCATTATGGAACAATGTTTTCAGTAGTGGGTCCCTGTTTGTTTGTGTTGTGTACACGCACAAGATCACCCATGTACATGTGTGAGCACGTGGGCAATGTATCATGCTATAGAGAGCAATATATCGCAATGCAACAACTAAGGCAAAGAACATGAATGCAAGCTAGTAAATATGGATGTAAACATCCATCCATCCATTATCTGTAACCGCTTATCTTATTCAGGGTCGTGGGGGGGCTGGAGCCGATCCCTGGATATAAACAATGTAGCTTAAAAATATATTAAAAAATCTGATATGAAGAATCAGACGAATGGAAATGCATTCGGTAAGTTTGTTAGACCTCAAGAATAAATGTGAACATAAACTTTTGTTTGTTTATACGAAATCTCCAGTGGGCACCTTTAAGTATTATTCTGGCACAGGAGCACTGGTTGCACTTGATTTAATGGGAATTTAGAGGCAACGGGGTCATGCAACGCTATATAATCTAAGAGAGACAGGGGGTCTTGAGAAAATGTGAAAGAATGCAATTCAATATGCATTTGGATATCGTTAGTTAACCCAAAGTTTTAAAGGCTATATATCATAGCACAGCATACCAAACTCTGGCAACATCTGTAAGTATTCAGATTGTTGAACAGACAAAACAGAGAGGAGAAAACATAGTGTGTAATGATATAATCTACCTGTGACAGTGAATGGAAACATTGGTGCTGGAATGCGGCGCAGTGAAACCAACAAAATGAAAAGACTCAAAACCTCAACTGGCATCAGCTTACAGTATAGAACTATACTGCATGTGTGTTCTTGCAAATCAAAAGCGCAGAAACCATGTATTGAATGTCATGCACGACAGCTGTAGTGTATTAAGCCACATTCACACATCGCATATTGCTTTCGTGGTGGGGCATGGTTTAGGAGGCATGCAGGATGTAGAGAGTTATTATCAAGCATAAAAAAAAAAAAGAAGATGGATGGGAGAGTCAGTCTGTGAGGAAAACAGAGAAACCTTATAGTGGTTAAGATAAAGGATCAATTCAAAAGTTTTTTCTGTAGAAGAAAAAAGAATTTAGGAAAATATGTAAAAAGCTTCCTCGAGCATTCACACAACACAGACGCTGCATTGTGTGGTTTTGGCTTGTCCGCGCTCTGTGAAAGATTTCTTTCTGTGAAAGGCATAAGCTCTCCATTTATAGATGCTCATTTAAATCTGGGAGCTCACTTCACGTCTGAAACATGGACACAGATAATCCTTCAGTTCAGTGTGTTGAGAGTGGATTTGTTTTTTACTATTTGGGCATCAGAGGAAGAAGAAGACGGAGCGAAAACAGATAAAAGGGTGAAGATGAGAGAGCGATCACGAATAAAGAGCCCACATAAAAGTAACAATAAGTGATCTGTCTGCATAAATTCAGAAATTGTCATCCCTGCCTCGAGTCTGGCTTTGAAAAGCAACACTGACACACAGTTTTTATGGGACACTGGAGAAGTTACAACCTCTATGATCGCAGCCTCATAGTGCCATTTTTACACACGGAGAAAACCAGATGTGAAAACTGGAAGAGCTTAAAGGAGCCCTCCCTTTCCCTTCATTCCTTATTTTGACTGATGCATGCCTGTTTCCATCTTTTCTGCAGCTTTCTAGCCACGCTGACTCAGTGTTAAAACTGCAAAACACAAACAGGTTGAGATGCTGGTGGTAATTACTGCCTCCTACAAAGTCTCGTAGTACACAAATCTGCAGAAAGTTAATAAATCCATGATTCAAATTATAATATAATACAATGCAATAGTGCTGTTTCTGCAAAAATGTGAGAGGTGCTGAACACCACAACAGACCGACCACACAAGAACACAAACACTCCACGATGCAGCTCATCAAAAGGCCAAACAATGCAACACAATCACAGCCACTAGCCTGATGTCAAACAAGTAAGATTAAAGAGGACCTATTATGCTGATTTTCAGGTTCATACTTGTATTTTGGGTTTCTTCTCGAACATGTTTGCATGCTTTAAAGTTCAAAAAACACTTTATTTTTCTCATACCGGCTCTGCTGCAGCACCTCTTTTCACCCTCTGTCTGAAACACTCTGTTTAAGCTCCTGCCCCGCCTCTCGAAAAGTCTAGTCTGCTCTAAATGGTCAGCTGGCCCTCTCTGTTGTGATTGGTCAACCAAACCAAACTCTTCGGACTCCACTCTAGCTCCGCTCTAACTAGCTTTGTTTGAGGGCATGCCAAACTAGCCGCTAGGCAGATATTATGCGAATGTGTTACTTTGTGACATCACCAGATGAAACTAGACTTTCAGGACTTCAAGCGAGGTGTTTCAGGCAGTTCAGGAGCAGTGTTCCTGTGGGGGAGAGTAACTCCCTTTGGCGTGGACTTTGGGCTTTGTAATTGTGCAGAACTTTTACATGCACAAAAAACTACATAACACACTCAAGGAAAGAGAAAAAGCACAAAAGCACAATAGGTCCTCTTTAAAATGCAAAATTGTGATCCATGCATGACTAGGACCAGCCCAGAACCTGCTCCACGTGGCAAACTTAATAAAATAAACACACCTCTACTCGCTGTAACGAAAACATATTAGACAGCAAACGGATTCTTGTGCCCAGTTTCACTAGACAAGCAAGCAGGACTCTACACTGACTGGAGAGTGCTGAGCAAACATAACAAATGTGCCTTTTATACAAGGTACTCCTCTGCCAGGGCATGCTATTTGTTATTGATATATTTGCCAGGAAAATTATTTTTTGTCACACATGGTAACCATCGAACGAGTAGAAAAGCTTCAGCTAACCACACAGTGACACTTGTTGATTTCACGTGGGTTTGGCTGCAAATGAACAGTTTCTAATGCAGAACAAATAGAGTGATTCTTTGTGTTTTGTTTATGCACTCTCACATTCGGTTTGACCCTTTTCTGTGGACACAGTTCATATGTTCTCTTTTTTATTCAACCAACATAAGCTGAATACAGTTAAAACAATCATAAACTTGACATCACACAGGATCGTAATGTTACAGAGATTGACCGTCTCACCTTTGTGGCTGCAGTCCAGCAGAGGTTTGGGGAACATGTAGGTGTGGCACATGGACGTGGCCTCCGTCTTTACTTTGATTGGACGGCCCGTCCCCCCTCCGTCTCCCGGCTTCCTGTCCACCTGGTTGTCGTTCGCACACAACGCGTCCGATCTCAGCTTCCTCAGCTTCTCGCCCCTCAGCGACGGGGGCTCCGCGCACTTGCCGTAGTTGCCCAGGTTGCGGTTGCTAGGCACCTGTAGGGTCCTGACCAGGCTGTCCAACAGGCAGTTGCAGCTCCAGGGGTTGTCATAGAGACGGAGGTAGGTGAGGCGGGTGAGAGGGAGCAGGACGTCCTCTGTGGCCGTTTTCAGCCTGTTGTGCTGGAGGAGCAGCGTGGTGAGCTGGGTGAGGCCGCTGAACGCTCCGTCCTCCACCATGGAGATGTCGTTCTGCTGGAGGTCCAGGCTCTTCAGCTGGGTGAACTGGGAGAACATGTTGTCCCTCAAAACCTAAGGGGGGAGAGATGTAAACGGTTGGTTTTTGCGTGTAGGAAAACGCATCCGATTCGACTGTTATCAGGCCATTAAATAGGCGTCATCAGTCGCTATAAGCACCATAAATGTGGGTCATTAGGGGCCTACTACGCCTACTAGGTTGTGAAACTTAAAAGCATCACGTTCTAACATGTTGTAAAACTGAATGAAACGTCACCTTTTGAACACAAACAAAAAGGCTTCTTTAGGTTTAGGCAACAAAACTACAACTTCACTTTAGGTTTAGGCAAAAAAACAACAAAACTTAGTTAAGTTTATGGAAATATACTACAGCACCGGACTTCTGCTCCTGTCATAATTACCACGGTCGCTAGAGGTCGCTGTTGTGTTCTTTTATACCTTCTTTTGGTGATCTACCATGTGAATAAATGATAAAACCTACTAGTGGGTGTAGTAGGCCCCTACTGACCCACATCTATGGGGCTTGCGACTGATAACGCCTGTTTAATAGCCTGACAACAGTCTCATCAGCTACAGAACTATGGTCGCCGACGCAAACACGTGAAAATCGGGCTACTGTAGAAACACGGCCGGCTCCGTGAAGAGGACCCGCTCCGTATGTAGATATAAACGGCTCATTCTAACATAAGGAAAACAAAACGATTCTTATTTTCAGGTGATTATACACTAAAGAAAACATACCTATAAATATTATATTCCATTTCTGCTAATAGATCCCCCTGAATGTTACACACTGGCCCTTTAAAATGATGTCCGTCTCAAGCAAATGCCTATAGATGTCAGACGATATATCAGCTCTTTAACTGCTAAATGTTCCACTCGCTAGTTGCTAACGTTGTCTGTGCTGTGCAGCTGCCTGCTGAGCCTGAAGATAGGGCTCATGAGAGTGGTGAGACTGAACCAAAAGATGTGAGCCGTAATAACAAAAAATTGAGCTGAAGCTCTCTAAAACGCCTCATTAAACTGAACTGCTGGGTGATATTTCACCATGCATTCGTCACCACAAGCAACACTTTTCACATTACGCATAGTCACTTGACCCATTGTTGATAGAAAATAATAAATATTGCAGCTTTAAGTACAAATTGCAGGATGTAGCTTTAATAATCAGATTGTAATTTTAAAGAATACATTTTAAATGTTTTATAATTCTATGCAGAATCCAACAGGGTCAAAGATCCAGCTAAAAATAAATCCCACTTTGTCCATTCTTTCCCTCCCCACTCATTCATTCAACAACCTAACTCTTTGAACTTGAAAATGAAGCTTCATTATACAACATTTTTTCATCTGTAGGCCTATTTATTACGTCGCTGGCAGAGCGTTTTGTTTTGTTCCTCTCAACACCTGTGACACACACATCCTGTGTGCTCAGTCAGACATGCAAAAAAACCTACACACACATACGAAGCAGGAAATTAGTCTTTGATCTCGGCTTCCAAGTAAATGGTTCACAGATGCTCATTGTATCAACATGCTGACTGGGTTTAGGGTAAGAGGCACTAACGCACAGTGCAAGTGTAAATTGTCTGCACGTACCTGAATCTTATTTCTTGCCAGCAGCAGGTGATGAATATCTTTGGGCCAGTCCTGCATCACGTTGGTCAGCTGCCTGTCCTGGCAGTCCAGGTATTTCTCTCCTGCCTCCGTGTATTCCTTGCACTCCTGAGTTTGACGTCTCACCACTCCGGCCCTGCCTCTGCCCCGCACATGGCCCCCGGCGCCCCTCTCCAAAGCCCCAGACCGAGGGCCTCTCCGGGGCTCAGCTGACGGGAGGAGCAGCAGGAGGAAGAGGAGGGTGGCGAGGAGACGCATGATGGGAGAGGAAAGGAGAGGAAGGGAGGCCTCACGGTAATCAGGTCAACCTTGGAAGACTGCTGACGGAAGATTGGTGTGACGGGACACGGGAGGCTGGTCACAGCTGTGTGTATGGAGAGGGAAAACAGAGGAAGAGAGAGAGGGAGAGGTGGATTTTCAAAGGTCTTCAATGGAGAGTTCACACAAACTGACTCACACATTTAGCACTTGAATAGGACATTTTGCAAGCACTGACTATCAGTGAATGGAATCACTGATTCTACTGCAAAGATGTCACACTAATTGTGCTTTTAGAGGTTCATTATTTGCATTTGATGCCCTGAAAGTAGACAGAAATAAGGGTACTTAAAGGTGCATTAAACCTGTCAACAAAGTCCATCAACCATAGATTCAAACTGTTGCTGGTGGCCGACGTATTTGTCCCGTTTCCCATATCTAACGGGGAAAACTGAACGCAGCGTGACACGAAGCTGAATGACGTTCACCTTTGTTCATTTTTCTATGGGATCCAAGTCAATCGCCAAAAAAAAAAATACTTTGGGATAGCAGACAACGCTGGACTGACCAGCGACACAAAAGCAAAGAGAGGTTACGGAAGTTGAACATGTTTAACTTTGGTGAGTGACGGATGAAATTTGTCTGGAAGCTCTTTAGTGATTGGCCAAAAAAAACAAAACAAAGTATAGCAAGTTTAGCCAGGAAGTGCTCTTTACCAAGTTTAGATA
>CAKALU010065630.1:0-18807 GCA_916700995.1 Hozukius guyotensis
TTATTATTATTATTATATTAATATTTTTTTTATTAATTATGTCATCTCCTGTTGTATGCAAAGCAACATTTCTTGACATATATTTATCAAGCTAGTATGGAGACTTATCGGCATTAATAAACATCCCGTTATTAATCTCAGCAATAATAATTTATAAATACCAGTATTTATAAATATATAGTGTTAAATTTTCCTTATGCAAAATTAAATAATTGCCATATTGCCTTTTAAAAATTTTGCTGCAAATTACCACGAAGGAACTGTTATGTGTTATAATGGGGAATTTTAACAGGAAAATCCCAAATTTAAAGGATAATTCTGTTTTTCTCTATATACTGTTCAACAAATCTCATGTGCAGACCTAAACCAACAATGAATGTATCCTACTAACAAGTATCGTGTGTGTTTGTGTATCAAAGTCTGATATCTCTTCTTCCTCTGAGCCTTAGAGCTCCATTTAAAAACACATCAATGAGCCACACTGTGTCACTGGGTGACATGTTCCTTCATTACCATGAATACACACACTGTAGTTTATATTGATTCAATGCCACATACACCGTCCTGCTGCCACTAATACTCACTAGAACACCAAATGTGGATTAATCCGCTGCTAGTGTCCAGTATTGGGCTGTTTTTAAAGATTTACGTCTTCAGTAGGAACCAATAGTCTTAGACAGTAAATCAGTTTCCCTGTCGCTCTCCCAGAGCGTTCTTTTGATTTTGCCTTCTTCCTGCAGCATCAGTGTGTGATAGTGATGTGGAGTTGAACTGACTGCTGTGTAATATTCAGTACAGCAGGTGAGGAGAGCATCTGAGTTGACTGACAGTGGACATCATGGGTTTGCACTCATCCCAGAAGAAGCACTTTCCCCTGCGGGGGATCGACGGTGTGGTTCAGCTCTTTGATGCTGAGCTCCGCAAGCCTGAGCCAGACCTAGCCCTTCTCTCCCTGGTCCTGGGTTTTGTCGAGCACTTCCTAGCCGTGAACCGGGTCATCCCCATAAATGTTCCGGGGGTCCGGTTTGAACCGCTGGAGCCGGACTGTCCCAACTCCTGCTTCCCCACGGTGGAGCTGGGCATGATTTCTGCACTGTACGAGCGCTTCACGGCCCAGATCCGCGGCGCGGTGGACCTGTCCCAGTACCGGAGGACCGCTTCAGGGTCCAGCAGGGAACTGGTGAAGAAAGTGTCCGATGTGATCTGGAACAGTCTAAGCCGCTCTTACTTCAAGGACCGGGCCCACATCCAGTCCCTCTTCAGTCTCATCACTGGTACGACATTATTATAATGAAATGAGTTTTTATGAAGATGTCTGTTATGGAGAGTGTAGACTAGAATAAGTGAAATTAATGAAAATAATTGTTGTTAAATGTGAACCAGGTACCAAACTGGACAGCTCTGGTGTGGCATTCGCAGTGGTGGCAGCCTGCCAGGTTCTAGGTCTGAAGGATGTCCACCTGGGACTGTCCGAGGACCACGCCTGGGTGATTTTCAGCAAAAACGGTGAAGAGACGGCCGAGGTCACCTGGCACGGGAAGGGTAACGAGGACCGGCGAGGACAAACGGTCTCAGCAGGAGTCAATGAGAAGGTGAGGTCTTCCTCCACTGACCTGAAATAATGACTCTTACAGCACTTAAAGAAACTCCCAAACACAGTTCAAATTCAGAATGAAAATAGGAATTAAAAGTGTACGAGTGCATCAGTTATTTCTTGGTGAGCTCTTTGTAACACCAGAAAAGATCAGTGAACACATCGGGTTCAGGAATGTGCAGCATGACTCGCTCTCAGTATCTGGAATTTAATTTCCCCTCGTGGGTCCAGTTAGCAGTGATGATGCGGGATTAGTCACCAAAACTGTCAGCCTATATGACCTAATGTTTGGCTTGTAATAAGTCAGTGTGGACATGAAACAGACCAGAGGCCTGTACTACGAAGCAAGTTCCCAGGGTATCTTTGAGTTATCTGGCTTAACTAACCCTAACAGGCTAAACGGTCCTACGGCGGTGGTTATCAACTCGGTAAATCTACCCAGGGTTTCTCAATCTGGCTATGAGCGCGTTCACATGAAAACTTTAAACAGACAGGCTGATAATGTCTAGTATTTGATGTTCACATTCCTGTAAAACCCGTCCTGTGTGTGTTTCCTCAGAGCTGGCTGTACCTGAAGGGCTCCTACATGAAATGTGACAGAAACATGGAGGTGGCCTTCATGGTTTGTGCCATCAACCCCTCACTGGACCTGCATACTGACAGCTCTGAGCTCCTGCAGCTACAACAGGTGAGCACCGCTATGCCACGTGTAAGTGTGCAGTAGGTTGATGCATATCTGCTTTTTAAATCTCCTGGAACACACCACCGTTTTCAGTTTCACAGTAGATGCTGGAGGAAGCGGTGACCTAAATGTGAGAGAGCCAGTCTTAAACGGAACTATTTGATTCTCATGCTTGAATAAACTGGAAATTCCCATTACCTTTCTCTTTTGTCATGCACTTTGGTGCTTAGAATGTATTTTCCCTCCTAATTACTCAGTACTGTAATGCGTTGTAGTGATTCACATATAGAAGACAACTCTTAATGATTTTGTATTTATTCCTTACTCTCAACCATTAATTCATTCAGCGATTGACGATTGTATAGTTTGGAAAATTGCTTCCCTAATCAGAATGTAAACCTTTTTTTTTTTTAGGGAGAAATGATGAAAACATGCACCTGTAACACGTGAATTTACATGCACTCTTATTTCACTTGGAAATTTCAGTAAAATGTACATTTACATATCACTCATTCCATCATACTCTTGTCATGCCATACTCAGCACCTGCTTCTCTCACTTCTCTTCACACACATATTGTTTTCAATCCCTATTTATTTTAGTCTTTTAGATTGCTGCAATCAATGAAACTCAACACTTCCTGTTGTTGTTTCATATTAAAAGCCTACCAGGATTGAGCCAATGGAAGGCTGTTAATGTGAAAAATCTGATTCATTGACCGTTTCTTAACGGCAGTAAAAAAACAAAAGAAAACTATAAAGTAGAAGCGACTGAAAACAACATTTCTTGTAGGGAAGGGAAAGTGTTCTCAGCAGAGTGGTTAATATGACATGATGACTCTGTTGTACTGATGGAATTAATGCTGTGGAAATGTACACTATACAGAATATATCAATATATATATATATATCTATCAATCTCAGCCTTTGTTAGATTCTTTTTCATGAGCTGCCTGTGTTACTTTAATTCAACAGAAACTCCTGTGGTTGCTGTATGATCGAGGCGATCTGGACAGGTGAGTTTGTGTTGATGAAGTTAATAAGGAACAAAATGTCTCTGAAAGTCTCACAGTTTCTATACACTGCCTGTCCACTGTGAAGAGTTGACTTGTGTAAACTTGCTAAATTCCCCCAACCTCTGCACTGTGTTCCAGGTATCCTATGGCAATGGGCACTCTGGCAGACCTTGAGGATCAGGATCCAATCCCAGGCAAGGAGAACCCCCTGAAAATCCACCTCAAGGTCAGTCTTTAGAGAGGTTTCCAGCAGGTCACACAGCAGTAAGACTGGTAGGATGTGAGGACATGTTTTTTTTTTTAGGGCTCCAATATTTCCCAAAATATTGAACTATTCATTTTGAGAAACACATTTTAAATCGTTTATTTTCAACTCAACGTATAACAATATATGGAACAGTCATATAAAAACAGTATCAGACATGCACTTACCAAAACCAACCAGATGGAGTCAGCTGCACTTGTCAGTAACTGAACTGAGCAGTGAACTACTGTTTTGGTTGTGGGTGTTTTAAATGCTGCTTGTATTCACAGATCAGGATGTTATAATAGGAAGTTTCTGTGCTCTCTCTCTCTCTCTCTCTCTCTCTCTCTCTCTCTCTCTCTCTCAGGCTGTGAGTTCCGCTCAGAAGCACTACAACAACGAGCACATCTACCCCTACATGTACCTGGCTGGTTTCCATTACAGACACAGGGATGTGCGGGAGGCCCTCGGGTCCTGGGCCGAGGCAGCTCAGGTCATGCAGGAGTGAGTTCACACTGCTTTTACACACTAGTATGTCGCAGGTTAAAGTTTAGAATGAATGAGTTTCATGCTCAAATGGTAATGTGAGGTCACATTTTCAATCTGGGAAGATAAATACTTGGATCTCAATTCCCCGCTCTATATGCACATAAACACGTAGTAAACACAGCAGACGTTGTGACGTAATATTACATGAATGTCAGTAGTAATATCCTACAAATTCGTGAATTTGGGTACAATTTATTAACATCAAAATATAAGGTTACTGTACCAGCGGTCCTCTGGGATCTCCGTTCTGCTGACACCGTCGCCTTTGCCAGGCAACAGCGGGGTACAGAGCTTCAGAGAGCCGGGGATGAGAGAGAGTGTGGGTGTCAGCTCTTTTCAGACCACCAGAACAAAAACACTGACACATCTCCAACAGTATGATAATGCACTTTGCATGCCTAGTCGGATAGTCTAGTAGATATGTAGCCTATAGATAAGATATATTTTAATTAAATACAGTTGTACCGATAAGATACAGTAGAGCAAAGAGGCCGTTTCCATGCTGCGAGGCGGATGTCAGTTGAGTAGGCGGTCCTTAATGTGGCCTAGAACACATTCACTACATACTGCTTAAATAATGTGGCCATATGTGGCCCAGACCACCTCTGTATTGTAACATGGGATTAATGTGGTCATCCAGCAGCCTCAGTTGTCATTCCACCAAACGAACACAAGATGGCAGTAAATGCAAAGCTATCTTCCCTGACTTGTGTTGCGACTACTAAAAAGAAATTGAGGACAAAATGCGTTTATCAGCCGTCTCATCCCAAAGATGAGTATTAATGTAAAGTCATGTGACAGTTGAGTTTGGTATCTGGTTGAGATTGTTGTTCACTGTGGTGTTTTTTTACTCCGTCACATCCACCACTAAGAAGAAGCCCGGGTCCCAGTTTGTTTGAGAGGGTGTGGTGGTTGAGCCAGGATGTGTCCAGCATCCTCACGCTCTCTCCTCCCCTTTAAACACACAGTTCATGAGCTGCAGCTAAAAATACCAGCACTGACCCACCAGAGCAAAACATTCCCTCCCCATCCATCAGCTTCCTTTTTCCTGCTCCCCCATTGTTCGTCCATTCCAGCTCGCCCTCTGCGCACCATCGACAAGATGGGAATGTGTATGTGTGTATTCATAACAGTGGATTCTTTGTAGATCATGCAGCAGAGTTCACTTGTCTGGACTGTTGCAATGCCTCCAATAATCATCAACATGTTGCAGGTCAACAATCCAACCTGAAAGACATCAAATGGTCAAACAGCCCTCTCTTATTTGCACTTCATGTAATGATGTCTTTTGTAAAGGTAGATGAAAAGAAATTTGGCGTGTAAAATGACCTTTTCAGTCTCATCGTGCATGCTATATTCTGACTTCCTCCCTTCTCCTCTCGCCTGCTCTTTCAGGTATAACTATTTCCGCGAGGACGAGGAGATCTACAAGGAGTTCTTTGACATTGCGAACGATGTTATCCCCACTCTGCTAAAGGAGACGTCTGCTGCTGCAGAGAGTTCTGGGGAGGGAGGAGAGGGAGGAGAAGGAGCTGACAAGGCAAGTACTTCCCAGCCAGAGAAGGGCTGCAATCCAGCACATTCAACTTTTAGATCTGGTCAGCTCATTTCATGTACAGCTTTTTACTTTTTGGGGACTCTGGGGTTTGTTGTCAGCAGAAAGAAATAAACCTGAGAATGTGACCCCTACACCTGGGATCCCAGCCGACTTTACGGTGTTTCAGAGGCTGTAGCAGGTTCAGTTTTAGAGCTAGAGTGAAAGAAAACCTAAGGAATCCATTGATACCAATCATGTCATGCTAGCTTGTCATGAAGGAGGTTAAATAACGCTCCAAAATTAGGCTAAATTTGGGCGAGGGAAAACTGTCATGGCCATTTTAAAAGGGGTCCCTTGACCTCTGACCTCAAGAATTGGCACACACTGTATAACACAGTGAATACTCTGATTTCAGGAGCTCCCCAAGCAGGCGGCAGCCCTCTCGGCACTCCAGGACCCAGAATGCTTTGCCCACCTGCTGTGTTTCTATGATGGCATCTGCAAATGGGAGGAGGGCAGTCCCACGCCGGTCCTGCATGTGGGCTGGGCCACCTACCTGGTCCAGTCTCTGAGCCGCTTTGATGCTCAGGTGAGAAACCCAGAATAGCTACAGTATGTGTTTGAACTTCAAAATGACCACAGCCAATAGAAACTGTGTTCTGACCGTGTGTCGATGCTTTGTAGCTAAAAATGGGTTTGTGGTTTTGACTCCAAAGGTACGTCAGAAGGTGTCGATCATCACCAAAGAGCTAGAGTCCCAGGATGATGATGACATGTCCAGTGATGACCCCAGGGAGGGCCGGAGGCGAGGCCCCAGGAGAGAGTCCAAGCTGGATGAGCAGGGCTCTCCTCCGTCTGCTGCTCCCAACTCCCCATCCACCTTGCCAGCTGCTGCTACTGCTGCCGCTGCTGCTACTGCTACTGCTGCTGCAGCCCAGCCCAAGAAGGTGGGAGAGGTAGGGGGTCGCCGACGCTCCTCCCAGAGCACGCGGGGCGGAGACGCTGAAGGAACCCCCAAGTCCCCCAGCCCGGACTCTTCACCCTCATCCCAGCAACAGGCGTCGCCCTCCCCGGCCGGTCCTGTGGTCGCCTTCCAGAGCGAGAAGATGAAGGGGATGAAGGAGCTGCTGTGTGCAGCCAAGGTGAACTCCAGCGCCATCAAGCTGCAGCTCACCGCCCAGTCACAGGTCATGATGAAGAGGCAGAAGAGCACGCCGGCCGGGGATTACTCCATGTCCTTCATGAAGCGGCAGCGCAAGTCCCTCTAGACATGCTGATTGTTGTAGGAGGAGTTGTTGAGACTCTGTAGGAGATACTGTGAACGGCGACACGGAGACCCGATTAACCTCGCTTTATGTTTGTGAAACTTTTTACCAGTGTTTTCATCCAGAGATCCAGTTCAGTCAACATCCTCATCGTTCCGAGCAATATATATATTTGACTTCCAACACTCGAGTTAAGCATCACATATCAGGTTTAAAACGGAACAAGTGAACATTTCATTCTGTTTTTATTTAACTTAAAGCCAGAAAAGATATTTTTCTGGGGAACTTCCTGCTGGTTTGATAGATTGTAAGCAGCTCATTCATTTATTAGTTTGTGTTTTTAATTGGCAGCCAATTGCACACGGACTATTAACTTCTCATTGTCTTACACGTGGATGTTTGAAGCCAAAGTAAAACGAGGATGACCAGAACACAACGTACAGATGTGTAAATATCAACTTGTACCATTAGGAAAACCTGTCCATGACTGAAGCCTTGGAAGTGATTAATTTAGGATAGTTACTGTGTAACATTGTCCACTTCTGCTCTACCGACAGCTTCTTTCTTGCTAGCTCTATGTTGCCTTACTTTGCCTTTGTTCTTTTCTAAAGTAGGTGGCCTTTAGTTTTGAGAATATAGCTAAGCTAGGCCTATTTCTAATGATTAGAGAAGACCAGGAAGACCATGCACTGTTGAGACCGCGGAGCCGCATTAGGTGGCACCGCTACATCCTATTTGCTTGATGACTTGTGGTTTTTGTTCTTGTTTTTGTATCTGCAAGTAATAAAAGCCTGATGAAAATAGAATATGATGTTTATTATATATATACTAGGGCACATGTCCACAGGTCTGAGCTGTAAGCGGCTGTACACTATAAAAAATGTTCATCTGGACAGGGTGTTTCAGCTTGTTCTGCATTTTCTACATTCAGCGGGAAAGAGGAGGAGACCTGCTTTCTGTGATCTCACAGAGGCAAATACAACCAAATTTGGAACAATTTTGTGGGAAAATTAGAGCATAAATGAGTGGACTGTGCTTTCATTTGACAAATGAGGAGCAGGAAGGGAGATGTACCGACTGAAACTGAAACTTGTCTTATTCATGTCATGTAGCTGTGGTTTAGCAGTCATGTCTATGAGACACTACAGCTGCAGACTAAGCAGTGATTAACCCGTGACATCAGGCTCACGTGAATGGGACTGCATTTAGTCCAGTTCTATTGCATCGAGAATCAATATGCACACAACACACTTGTCCAAGTTGACATAATACAAAAAATGGGTGTGATATAAGAAAATCTACTATAAATAGTAAATAAGTAAGCTCGTTCCCACCAAAAAGAGAAAAAATATTAAATACTAAGTTAAAATGATAAGATACTAAGTCAATATTTGTAAAAGAATAACTCAAGATTCTGACTTTTTACGTCAGAATTGTGAGATATTTGATCTTTTATGAATTAATAAGTCAAACGTTTGACTTAAGTCAAAGTTATGAAATGCTAGGTCAGGATTATGATGTACTAAGTCAATATTTTAAAGTCACAGTTATGTGAAAATGATTTGTGTTCACACATTTTGACTTCAGCTTGTCAATTATTTCGTTAATAACTCAGAATGTTGACTTTGTAAGTGAACTTCACGCAATACTAAGACAATATTAGGAGAAAATAAGTCACATTCTTGACTTACAATTACGTTTACCATTTTCACCACCTGCATGTTAACATTTGCTAATTAGCTTAGCACTAAACACAAAGTACAGCTGAGGCTTTCCATAATAATTTAACTTAAGTAATGTATTGGATTTATTGTGAATGTACATGTCTTAAAAAAGGCGGTTGCTAACAAGTAGCTAAATTAAACTACTAAACGTCATCACACCGACTTGTCCTCCTTCACATCCTCGTTGTGTATACTCACGCTCATGCGACTGTGTTGTAGTTTGTTTATAGCCTAACACTTCAAAAATCATAAAAGTGGTGTTCATTTGTGGAGATTATCTTGCTGAACAAAACGTGTAAACATATGTTAACCACAGAGCTTATTTTCTGCAATAATCCAAAATCCAACGGAAAAATCCCATTGGCTTTTTGTCGAGGGAACCCAGGGAGATGCTAACTTGAAAAAATCCTAAACACTAATTATTTTTAAGAAAGTTTCTCATTATTTTGAAAAAGTTTGTCATTACTAGACTTACAGGACCTTTTTCTTTTTCATCAGAAGGTTATGTTTTTTTATTTATTTTTTTATTTTACTGGCAGTAATGGGCTTCCATAGCCTGCCAGAGGTGAACAACTTGTCTTGACATTTTTTACAGTGTGGAGAGTCTCTGCTCATGCGTGATGTGACTCCAGCAGCACTCCGGACTATTTGCACACAGACAGGCAGACAGAGAGACAGCCTGTAGTGTGTCAGTGGATGCAGAGCTGTGTGTGTGTGTGTCTGGATCGATACACCAGCAATTAATCAGCTCCAATTAGTTCCCATTAACCAGCCAGCCAGTCAGAGTGTGTTCATCTGCTGCTGCTGCTTTCTCTCCCCGGACATCAACCACCTCTGCTGGGATGTGTGAGTAAAGAAAGCCCCTCCAGGCTCTTCACCCTCACAGCACCCAGAGGTGTCTCTCCTCTCCAGACATGGACACGATAGGGGTGTCTTTCCTGGACCCTCTGGATGACTACGAGTTAATTCACCGGATTGGGTGTGGCACCTATGGAGATGTGTTCAAGGTGAGTGCAAGAACATTTTCACTGCAGCACAGAAAGGCAAAAAAAAAGAAATAACCTTCATCATCAGGACGAGTTAGTTCTCTCAATGCACACACACACACACACACACACACACACACACACACACACACACACACTGCAGGGTGCTCCACTTCCTGGCATCAAGGTGAAACTGTGCATGTGGAGAAGTCTCTGATATATATATTTATATATATTTATACCAAATTAACTGATGCATGAGGGAGGTTTTTGATAGCCTGAGGCAAGATATCAAGAGATTTATCAAGCCGCTGGTGTTATTGTCTCTGTATAAGGGTTAAATGACCTTTTCTTCTGCAGATCACACTTAAGGAGATGGATCCAAAACATTATGTGTGTGTGTGTGTGTGTGCCATAATGTCATTACAATAAAGCCATTTAACCCTTTCAACCCTTAAAAAGGTATTTTACAAAAGCACAGTAACCAGCCTGTTGCATCAGTTGAGCCACAGGTTCATGTTGTTGTCATACAGGGTGGACGATATATTGATAAAATCTCCTATCATGATGTTATTTTACATTGCATTTTGTGCAACTTGTTTATTTTCGAAACAAGTTGTGTTTTTCTTTTAATGTACAAAAAGCGTCTTGTTTCTACAACATTTTTATCGGTCTCCAGGTCTCCCTTGGAAAAGAGGTTCTTAATCTCAATGGGACTAACCTGGTTAAATAAAGGTTAAATAAAAATAAATAAAAATAAAAAATTGCGATATTGGTATATATCATAATATTTCTAATTATCTGGAAAAATCAGCAGTTTATAGATAAATTAACCAGACATGAGAGTCTGTTTTTGGCTAATTCCAGATTGGAAATACCTCACTATTATTAGGGTGACCAGATCCCAACAAAAAAAACAAATGTGGGACAAAGAGTATGTTTGTGTGGGACAATGTGGGACACGTTACCAAGATATAATGACAATCGAACTATCTAACTTTAAACATTTCTATTCTGCCCCTTATCTCGTAACATCTCTATGCTTCGCCTGAATGCATCCATAGATCGGCACATTGAAAAATAACTGGCAAATTTCACAAAAAACCTTCCACCAGCTTATAAATACATATAAGTAGTTTCACAGTCTTTGTTGTAGCCGCTCTTCCTTTTTCTTTGTGCTAGTTTTCATCATATTCTGCCTAAATCTGCACAGCTTGTTACTTTGCGGTGACTCGCAATTTTCTCCGTTGGGCATAGCGTGTAGCAAAGACGGTGAAAGGTCAAACAGCACTTGGCCTACGTGTGCGCAGTTTGACATCAAACACAGCGCTGTGATGACAGCCTTATTCCCCGCTTTCTTCACAGCCATTTGGATAAAAGCCGTATCCAAGTAAGGGTTAAATCAGCCGCAACTGGACTGGACTGGACTGCTCATCCAAGAAGCTTCTTCAGTGAACTGAAGGAGCTTCTTGGATGAGAAGTGAAACGTCTTCAAGAATCCAAACCAAGTGCAGTAGCTGCTGATTTAACCCTTACTCGGAGGTCTGAAGTATTTAGGTTGGAAAGTTTTAGAATACAAATAGTTCCAATGGCATCTAAGAGTACAAATGGTAGTAAGTGTTATGCTTATGATGAGGGGGTCCTTGGAAAATGTTCTTCCCTTTAAAGGGTCCCTGGCCCCAAAACGTTTGAGAACACCTGGATTAGTCAATTAATTGATCGACAGACACAACTATTTTGATAATCGATTAATCAAATTTAGCATTTCAGTCACTTTTCAAGCAAAAAATGTCCAATATTCTGTGAGTTTTTCTTTGTCATATCCAGCAGTGGTCGGACAAATCATGCTACTGTACTTGAAGGCATCACCCTTTTCATTTGATAATGAAAATAATTGTTAGTTTCAGCCCTATATCTGACAAATCAAAGCACATGATGTTAAAAGATCACAATATATAAATGGTATGGCTAAATCTCCGATGGTTGACAAATGTATATATATCTAATCCCAGTATATATAATTTGATACCATCTGACCTCTGTATTCAGTAGAGCAGCGGCTCATGTTGTGTCTTTTTACGTCATGATTTGGATGCAAACATCCTGTGCCGTTAACCCGCCCCGGTGCCTTGTGCATCCTGCAGAAGCAACACAAGAATTTGCATTGTTTCTTTCTTCTTTTTTTTTACACCCCAGACCAGAAACATGGGGGACGTTATCATAAAAGACAAATGTCTCATCTGCTTGCTGTAGAATTCTTTACAGATTCAACCTGTTTTACAGCCTGTTTTGTTTGTTTTTTGTTTATTTTCTGTAGTTTGTTGATGACAGATGTGCCAAACTGTGCATTGTTCTGCTCTGTTCTGGGCTGAACATTCAATCAGTGCAACAGCAGCTCCGGAAGCTGCTCTGCCTACATACAGCTGGGTGACAAGCGAAGTTCAAACCGCCGTAGTGTGTTAGTAAGGCCTTCAGGATGAACAGCAGACTGGAGGTCACAGCATTAGCATGTAGCACTCACTCACATTTTCCCTCTTATATTTGTCCTTGTCTAAGTGAAGCTGGCTGCTTCCACAATAAGTTGTGTTTTTTTCTAGAGAAACTTTGATTTGGCAAGTTTTTATTTGTGACTTTTTGATCCCCATCTTCAGTTGTTTATCTCTTGAATCCAAATCCATGTAGCAGATGTTACTCTTTTGGTGAGTAGAGCATAGACAAGAGCTTTTTTCCCACATAGCAGCATCTGTTTACAGTAAATTGGACATAATGAGTCAGTGTCGGTCGGGTCTGAAGACTGCAAGTTTAAAAATAAAATAAATCTGGAGGTGTGGAGTTAGAAAGAGGTGATCTTACCAGACCTCTGTAGCTCCTCATCTCTGTTGCTGACTAGAGGCTAGCATATAGTATATGTGTGTCTATTCATTGTGTTTAAACCCGGCATTTCTGCAGCGTTGCAGATAAAGATCAGGCTACACTAATATTATTATTAGTATTATTCTATTTGTAGAACTAGATTCCGCAGTTCAGTGGTGCTGTGTAGGATTGTTTCTGACTTGTGTGATCCAAACATTTCCAATAACTCCAGAGCGTTGTAAAGTCAAAATTTATTGAAAAAATATAGATGTACTCATTTCCAAAAATTACCCAACATGTTTTTACGATTGTCCATGATTAATCGCACATTTTTTATCCGTACAAATGTACCTTAAAAGGAGATTTGTCAAGTATTTATTCCTCTTATCAACATGGGAGTGGGCAAATATGCTGCTTTATGCAAATGTATGTATATATTTTGATTGGAAATCAATTAACAACACAAAACAATGACAAATATTGTCCAGAAACCCTCACAGGTACAGCATTTAGCATAAAAATATATGCTCAAATCATAACATGGAAGCCCAACAGGCAACAACAGCTGTCAGTGTGTCAGTGTGCTGACTTGACTATGACTTGCCCCAAACTGCATGTGATTATCATAAAGTGGGCATGTCTGTAAAGGGGAGACTCGTGGGTACCCATAGAACCCATTTACATTCACATATCTTGAGGTCAGAGGTCAAAGGGACCCCTTTGAAAATGACCATGCCAGTTATTCCTCGCCAAAATTTAGCACAAGTCTGGAGCGTTATTTAACCTCCTTCGTGATAAGCTAGTATGACATGATTGGTACCAATGGATTCATTAGGTTTTTTTAGTTTCATATGATACCAGTATCTTCAGTCTAGCTTTAAAACTGAGCAGTAAATACAAAAATCTCCACCTAAGAACTCAAAAAAAGCTGTTTGATTGAGAGGTGATTCTTCGCCCCTCAGATGATGACAAGCTGCAGATTAAAACTTCAATCAAAACGGTCGCACACGCTGACATGAGCAACGTTCAGCTGACTTTGACAGTGGCATTCTGAACCGTCTTTGTATTACTGTAACATTTGAACACATTGCAGCCTGTGTGTCTGAATGGGGAACAGCACACATATACAGTGACGGACAATAGCACATTATCACTCCCACTGCTGCTGCTGCTGTTGGTGGGTTTGGTGGAACTGGCGCTGCAGTAGTCCAGTGGTGAAAAACCCCTGGACATGTGACTGCGTGGGCTTTCAATGGACTCTCATTTACACTGCTATTATTCAGAGGGAACTCAGCTCAGAGCTCATCTGTGTCTGTCTGTGTGACCCTTTATTATTAATCTTGATCCATGTCCTCCTGTGGCTCCGACAGTCCAGATGGACTTTCTGTCCTCAAGTGGACTCAGTCTGGTGATGGAGGGATAATCCAAATGGAAGTTTTTTTTTGCCACACAGCACTGTAAGCTGCCATTATAGCATGAAAAGTATTTGGAAATAACAGGCATTCAACCGTAGATTGGCATGAACTGTTGGGTTTTGACAGTAAATGTAGATGGTCAGATCAGTGGCAGTATCTCTGCCCTCTCTGTGATTTATCTCTTCATGCGTTGCTGTTGAATGTTGGCGGAAATTAGAATAGAAACCTTTTGTTTCTGTGATTCTGATGACATCGTGTTAAAGGAACACTGAAGATAGACTGAAGCCTTTTCTCTCCGGCCTTTATGTATTACACTGCTGATGGATCACACATTCAGATTCCTCATTTGGGTTTTTAGCTGCAGTGGGACGTGGAATCTGAGCACATATTACTTATTGTGGAGGTTAATTACGAAGTCCAGACTATAAAGCACTGTCAAACTAGCTTGTTAAGACTGTGCACTGTGTAATCATACTTCTGCTCAGACACATTTCACATTTCACACTGCAGTAGTGTTGCAGTTTTTGTGCTGAGGAAGTGAACGTTTCTCAGAAGGAAGCACTGCTTATAATAGTTCAACATTTTGGGGAAATACTTTCCTTTTCTTTCTGAAAGTGAGATGTTCAGATCAGTATCAATCTTCAGCCTGGTCCCCAAAAAAATTACGTTCTCCCGGATTACGTTTGATTTTAATACATCACAAATACGTTTCTAATCAGGAGGAGGTCAGGGTGGACGGGTGAGTCTAACTCCGGACTTTCACCCAGGACAACGATGTTTGTGTCCTGTGTGAAACCAAAAATCAACATTGAATGATTTTAATTTACGTACTTGTTTGCTTCAAAGGTGCTATTGATAACATTCAGCTACTAGATGTCGCACTCTCCCTCCCCGGTTCCATTACATTCACTTCACAACATGTGGTTGCCAGTCAAAAAATATTCGTCTACATAAAAAAGCTATCAATAAGACCTTTAACATACTTATTTTATGCCACACCATAATCTTTTACTAAACATAACCAAGTAGTTTTGTTGCATTATTTTTTTCCAGTCACGTTAACCACGTGTTTAACACTGTGAGCGTAACCCGGGAGAAAATACATTTCTCTCTAAACGTAATTGAGAATGTAGTTTTAGATGTATGGGAACGCAATTTTGTAGGAAACAGGGTTGCAGTGTTATGTCCCCCTCATGTCATGGCCTCAAAGCTCACTTGTTAACACGTCACTTTTTAATACCTACACACACAGAACTGTTAAAAAAAAAAACTTGCAGCGACTGCACCCTGTAGTTGTCACAGTGAGGTTGCCAGGTTTGATGTCATCGTATCTGTACAGAGACCAAAACAAAAACCTGTGCTCACTGACCATATTTCGCAACTTTGCCAATGACACATACTGTAATTACTGGGCTGCTGGACACACTTTTGTTTCTCAAGAAACAGTTGCAGCAAATGGGGAACTCCATTGTAACATTTCAGTAGCATTGTAATTTAATGCTGGTGCTAGTTTAAGGTACGCTGGACTGTGCATAAAGGTAAATAAATGTGAATATAAGGCACATTAAAACTATTAATGATCCTGCTGTTGACAACAATGCTTTCTTGACGCCACATTGCTGGGCCCATGTGATAGGCTATCACATAGACATGTGAATGATAATGTACGTGGTGCAGCTCAATAAAGTGATGGTTGATTAGTCAACCCTAATAAAAGCATTGTCAACAGTCTGAAACCCCTATATAGAGAAAACATCTCAATGCAAGTGAGTGGCCACGTTCCTGCAGTCCTTCTCGGCTAAAAAACAGGCTGTGTTGAAAGTGGCATCTGTTTTGCTTACAGTCAGTTTAACCCATGGTTAGGTCAGCTTCAACACTGGTAATGTGGTGCAGCATGAAGCATTGGTATCATTGTTATCTCCTGTAGTTTAGTCTACTGTACTGTATGCAGTGATTTAGAACGGTGGTTCCACTGTTTGTGGTGTCCTAATAAATGATTTTATTGATGCGGCTGCATGTGTGATTTCTGGGAAGTGCTCTTTAGTGTTGCACTTTTAAAGTAGTGAGAACGGTTTACTGATCTTATGATTGACAGCATATTGCGATGGATTTTTTCACCACGAATGCCACAAGACGGTCAAAGTGTACAGAGAAGATGTTCAGGAAGAAGTTCAGGGGTTTTCTACCTTTTGACATTGAGATTTGCACTTTCTCGTATGCATACTATACTACTTATGTTATGTTTTTGGTTCGGTTTGATGGTTTGTTTGTTTGTTTGTCTAATTGTTAGCAGGATTACGGAAAAACTACTGGCCCGATTTTCATGACTCATGGTGGAAGGATGTAGCATGGGCCAAGGAAGAACTCATTAAATTTAGGAGTGGATCCGCACGGGGCTGATACATGTATTATTTCTCACTTATGGAAACGACCTTGGCGGAGGTCTGCTCTCACCAAGTGCCCTTCTAGTTCGAAGTATGTTGTCAGAAAATAGTACACACTGGAAAATGAAGAACGAGGAACATAGCTAATAGCAGGGTAAATGTTGGACTTCTATTCAAGTTAACTATTCTTACTTTAATGAGTGTAAAAATAACAAGCACAAGACTACATTTCACACCAGTTTGAAGTTGTTATGTTCAGTTCAACATCATGTTTGTGGGCCATTCATGCCCCATGCAGGAAATGAGGTGGTCTCATTATGAAGAAATTACAGTTTGGCCAAAGAGCGTATATCATTTCTAGCTCAGCCGTTTGGGTGCCTGATCAAAAGACAGTGAAGCTTCCGCTCCAAATTCGTATGTAACCCTGAACTAGCTGTTATTTCAGGCTCGGCTATGTAAGAATCTTCTCAGAGACGTTACTATCACTGTAGTCACAGGAAGGCCCTGCGGTAGAACAGGAAAGAAAACAGGAAGTGACTGCAGCCGAGCCACCAGGTTGTGTTGAGGTGACGCGCTTATCCCATTGGTGGCTGCTTCGTTTGTTGTGGAAGCCCAGAGAGTGAGAAGCGGCACCGTCTGACGTCAGTGCAGCCGCTGAATGGGGATGACTGATGTTCCCAGGAAATATTGAGGAAGTTGAAAACACAGTGTGGCTGCTTCCAAACAACATTCACCATCAGCTCTGGTGTAGGATTGTGAAAAAAGTTTGGTCACAGATTTCCTCTGACTGGGTGATCTGGGTAGGATTGCTACAGGACTACTTTGACTTTGAGTTAGGTTTTGACTTTAGTATTAAAAGCTCTGCAGTCTGTACTGAATGTATCTACTGTAAAGGTCAGGGGTCTGCAACCTGCGTCTCCGGAGCCACATGCGGCTCTTTAGCTCCTCTCCAGTGGCTCCCTGTGGATTTTTAAAAATGGAAATGAATAATTGTTTTTTCTTTACATTTTCATTTTTATTTATCATTGTTGTAGGTCTATGGTACGACGGTACGACGGAGTATTAGGGCCACATTGAGGAAAAAAAATAAAACAGAGATTGCGAGAATAAAGTCGTAATATTATGAGAATAAAGTCATAATATTATAAAGTAGTAATTTTACATGTTATTTTCTTTTTTTCTCATAAAGTTATGACTTTATTCTCGTAATATTATGACTTTATTCTGGAAATCTCCAATTTTTTTTCCCTCAATGTGGCCCTAATACTCCGTAGTACATTTGCACTTTGGCCCTCACTGCATTAAACTTATATACTATATACTTAGACTATAAACTGTGTTACCTTCATCACAATGCTCAAATGTTTTGCGGCTCCAGACAGATTTGTTTTTTGTTTTTTTTGCCTAAAATGGCTCTTTTGATAGTAAAGGTTGCTGACCCCTGGTGAAGGCTCTACCTAAGCATTACCTCAGATACTGTCCACCTGTACATTACATTTACATCTCAGGGCATGGAAGTGTGAGCTGGCTGCAACATTTAAATGCTTAACTTTTTGTGCAGTTATTATCCATCTGGGCACTATTGTTGTATTGTTGTATCGTTGAAAGCTTGGTTGCTGCTTATGAGTGAGCGACTATTGTTTGCTTGTTGAATAGTTGAAAGCAAATAAAGTTCATTGTGATTTATGTCAGAATGAACTTTAAAGGCCCTCTGTGTTGGAACATTTTTGTCTTTTGCGTCTCCTAGTATGGTATCAAAGAAGACACTGTGGCTGAAAGCATCCCACCCAGGGCCACTGATATTAACCCTTACAATAAGCTAGTTTTACCACGAGTCTGTAGTCAGTGATTCTGCCATCAGTCTCACCCTTTGACTCACCTGGGGCTTGTCTGGGACTGCCGGCAGGAAATAGCTCTCTCTCTGTGCCAATCACTATTTGTATTGATTCCCGTGTTGTGGAATCAATACAAGGTTAAAGCCAAGGTGAGACAGCAGGCTGAACTAATTATAAGTTCTTCATCATCAAGATCGCAAACTGAGCGGTTGGATATATGCCCAGGTTTTCTTATCTTGATGGAGCAGGCAGGTGGCAGAGCTCCAACCACAAATTAATGTCCTCACACTCTGTGATGTTGTGTGTGATAGATTAAACAACAACGGACTTCATGCAGGAATATTTCTGTATCCTAAAGATGTGCGCCACATCTGATTTTCAAGCCCTCATAACTGCATCGATTTGTTGCTTGCTTTAACCTGATGAATGCCAAGTTTTACATGCATTCATGTGCATTAGTGAGTAAGTTGCGTGTTCACAAGTGTGTGTTCATGAGTAAGTGCATGTTTGTAAGTGTGTGTTCATGAAAAAGTGCATATTCATAACGGTACAGTCACACCAAGCGCTAAGCGAACTTTTCGCACGGCGCAATTACATACATAGACCATTCGCGGGTGACGCAAACTCGCGAAAGGCTATCAGCGTTGAGATTCTCCTCCTGTCTTCACTGACGTCCTGAGGTGGTTGTTAAATCAGAAATGGAGGAAATAAATCTTGTATGTGT
>CAKALU010065630.1:18827-29536 GCA_916700995.1 Hozukius guyotensis
TATTGATTCCCGTGTTGTGGAATCAATACAAGGTTAAAGCCAAGGTGAGACAGCAGGCTGAACTAATTATAAGTTCTTCATCATCAAGATAGCAAACTGAGCGGTTGGATATATGCCCAGGTTTTTCTATCTTGATGGAGCAGGCAGGTGGCAGAGCTCCAACCACAAATTAATGTCCTCACACTCTGTGATGTTGTGTGCGATAGATTAAACAACAACGGACTTCATGCAGGAATATTTGTGTATCCTTTGCGGGCGATGCAAATGACGCAAACTCACGAAAGCCTATCAGTGTTGAGATTCTCCTCCTGTCTTCACTGACGTCCTGAGGTGGTTGTTGAATCAGAAATGGAGGAAATAAACCTTGTATGTGTCTGTGGTCACTCAGAGCTACGATAGTACATCATATCTGTATAGAGACCGGACCAAACTCTGTGTAGAAACCACAGACTGTCTGTGGTAAAAACAACAATGTCGCTGCCGTATTTATCCAAACTCATTCAGAAAACAAGCAATTTAAAAGTTGTTTGCTTGTTTTGTTGAGGAGAGACCCGAAAAAAGCATGAATTCATACTTTTTACAAATCGGCATCATTATGTAGTTATTTCGGCATCATTTTGATCCGTTTATTGCAATTAAATCACAGCACAATCTGTTTATTATGGGTTCATACCGCAGTAGCGATGTCTGGCTTGCTAGATACAGTCAGTGCAATGACACTGCATGTGAATACAGCTCGCCTCCGGGTGACGTTATGAACCCAGACACGACGGCGTTTCGTTTTCAGTCATATCTGGGACTTCCACAACATGTAGAAAGCAGCAACAGTGGTTATTTCTTTCATGGTTGATGTAAATGGCAGAAAGAAAAATTGTGATATATGGAGAAAAGCTCCTTCTCCTCTCTGACGCGTCTAGAGCGAGTAACGTGAATGAACACAAATGATACCGGCGGTCCAACTCGAGTATATTTGTAAGTAAGAGTATGTTAATGAGAGAAGTTACGAACACATACAGGAATAAGTATGTTTGTAATAGTTGTTCTATAATACTGTTTTGCGCCATTATTACAAAATACCACTCATGAGTGAAAAGATTAGTGGCTAGTTAGATATCTTAAATTATCAACAGATTATGTGTTCTATATTAAAAGAAATATGAGACATTTTAGGAACCAATTAACCAATATACTGACGCCAATAAGCTGTAAAAACGTGCTGGACATAATTCATGTGCTCATCACAGCCTGGCTGAAAGTCTACTTAGTCGTTGTCTAACGATTACTTCATAGTGGTTTGTGGTTTGTAGTGTTTTCTGCCATGTCCTCTGAGGGGAAGGGGATGTTAAGTAATGCAAAGCCGTTTGGTGTTGCTGTGCAAAACACAGTATGCCTTATCTGGTGGGCGTAGAGCAGCTTCATACCAGCTGTGTGAAGGCACAACATCCAGGAACGCCTGAGGAGGGAATTATTTCTTCACATTTGGCACAAACTTCCACTTCGACTCAGGGATGAACTGATAAGAACTTGGTGGTTAAATGTCAAAGGTCACTGTGACCTCACAAAACATGTTTTTGGCCAAGAATTCATGTGCTAATTATGACATGGATGTAAACAGCAACTTGACTGGTTGGCGGAGGCGTACAACCACGAGGCGGTAATTCTAGTTTGTTTTGGACCCGGTCCTTCTGTGTACAACATCCTCCTCTGCTGACAAAGTATGTTTCTAGCTTGACCTTACAGAAACTATAAAACAGCAGGGTATAATGTTTATGTTTATATTTATTTATTACATAGACTGTTATATATTTTCCATCCCTTTCAGGCTCGTAACATCAGGACGTCTGAACTGGCAGCTATCAAGATTGTCAAGCTAGACCCTGGTATGTTACACATGACACAGCATGCTCACTAATGCTTGCAAAACAGCTTCTTCATTATTTGAATTTAATTGGGACATTTTGGGAACTATGCCTTTTTCAGTCAGCCAGAGGCAAAGATAAATATCAGTTTCATAAGACGGCTTAGGACAAGACAAGGTCCATTCATCACACAGTCTGACATACCTCCAAATGATATTGTACTGCGTCACACAGATTTGATTTTAGATATTATTTAATTTTATTAACATTTACTAGACCCAATTTGCAAAGTTTGGCAGCCTATGAGAGTGTTGATATTACACAGTGTATTTATTTATTTAGTTTCTTTCTTTTTGTTTATTTTTATTTTACTCCAGGCAGAACAGCAAGCACGCAAAATTCCCAAATTGTCAGACTGTTCCTTTAAAGTTTAATTCTCTCTTTTTTAAATTCATTTTATTTGTTATTCTTGTTTTCTTTTTTACTTGTTACATGTTCGAAATAAATAATTAATTAAAAATAAAGTGAAACGAAATGGTTGTCGCTGTCCACTCATATTAAACATGAATCCCAGTTAGTATATGAGTGTATGAAAATAATATGCATGATAAGCGTATCGTTTGTTATCAGGAACGGCCGAATGGTGCGTCGCTTTAAATGCTGCGGCCGCAAGGAATTGTGGGATGTTATTATCTCTTTTCCTTTGGTAAAGGATGGTCCAGTGTGTCCTATGCTAAAGGAGATAATAAAGGCAGCATTGAAGCTCCTTTCCTTAACATTTGGAGAATTCGAACAGCTCTTATCATGGCCACTACTGAGGTACTTCCGGGTCATTTCACTCCGATAGGAACCTTCCTGAGAGAAAAGGACTATTCGACCGCAGTCCAGGTCTTACACATTGCACCTTTAAGTGAATGACATGTCAGCCTCATATACCAGTTCTCCCACTAGTCTAACCCTATGGTTTACTGGTCTATAATTGTCCCTCCAGCTGTAGGAGCACCAGACTGTCGTGAGACAGACATTCACTAAACTTAAACTGTGTCTGTCTGTTCAGGTGATGACATCACGTCCATCCAGCAGGAGATCACCATGATGAAGGAGTGCAAGCACAAAAACATCGTGTCCTACTTCGGCAGCTACCACAGGTGCTGTGTGATTTTTGCAGCCCGTCCGCTGGAGATGTGTTTGAATTCCTGGGATTGTCGGTGGACTTAAATATGTGGAATTTGACTTTTATATTTTCCCACACTGCCGCTGGATTCCTCTCCCACTCGTTTCTAGTGCTCAGTTAGACCGTTGGCACGGCAGCTGGTGAATGATACTGTCTGTGTTTGTGGGCGTTAGTTTCAGAATATTAGGGAGTGTCTTCTTGTGAGACTTTCCTTCTGGGTACTGAATGTTTTAATGTTCTTTCACAGTCCCTGCTAAAGTTGAGAACAAGCACAGCTCATGTCAAACACTAGATAACAGTTGTGTGTCTCTTTCCAGGAACACCAAGCTGTGGATCTGCATGGAGTACTGCGGTGGGGGGTCACTTCAGGATATCTACCACGGTACAAAGACTTGTTAAGAATTCTGAATGTAGACCTTGTATTACATCCAATTTTAGTAGTTTTATCTGCAGCTCATTTTAAAAAGTACTACATTACCATTTAAAGAAACAAAGGAAATGTTGTTGTTGTTACCCAGAGCAAGGTGAAAAAAGATCCATATTTCACATCTGTGCGACCAGCACAGAGATAATGTGGCATTCATACCATGTTGGACTTCTTGTTTTCTGACTTAGGTGGTACCTCTATAGAGTGCTACAGGAATGAGTCCTAAAACCTGGAAATGAGTTAGCATTTTAGCACTTCAGGTTCCCTCATCTGCAAGTCAATGGGTTTTTTAATGGGTTTTTAGTTAGATGATTGAAATAAGGTACCCCACTCGCAAATTTTTAAGCTTTTACGCGGTTGCTAACAAGTGGCTAAATGAGACTACTAAACGTCATCACGGCGACTCGTCCTCCTTCACAGCCTCGTTGTTTATACTCATGCGACTGTGGTGTAGTTTGTTTATAGCCTAACGTTAGCTTTTTACTTCTGGCGATTGCATCTACGCTTCATAAATCATAAAGTGGTGTTCATTTGTGGAGATAATCTTGATGAACAAAACATGTAAGTATCATAAACGTGTGTTTGCCACAGAGCTTATTTTCTGCAATAATCCAAAACCCAATGGAACAATCCCATTGGCTTTTTGTCGAGGGAACCAAGGCGATGCTAACTTCCTGGTTGGACTACAAAAATACCATTATTCCGAAACTCCAATATGCTAAAAAATGTTCCATTGGACCGAGAGTCCATTTTGTCCGACAGCCTGTTTTGTCGAAAACAAACGGCCATTGTTCCGAAGGCCCATTGCTCCGAAAATACACATTCTCCCTGCAACAAACAGAAGCACATGGCTAATTATTATGCATATTAATGTCATTGTTTTTTCTACTATGGCAAAAGTACGACCCGCCCTACTCTGCCTCTGATTGGCTTACCCTGATATTCTTACCCTAAACCTAACCAATCTCACTCCTTGTGCCTAAACCTAACCAACACAGGTAACGAGTAGTAGCCAATCAGAGGCAGAGTAGGCTGGGTCATGCCTACACCATAGTAGGAACAAAACTCGGAAAGGTCCTATGATGTCATTCTGCATAATAATTAGCCATGTGCTTCTGTTTGTCGCAGGGAAAGTGTGTATTTTCAGTAGGCGTTGGTTTACAGGATAACAGGCTTTCGGACAAATGTACTTTTGGTCCGATGGGACAGTTTTCGGACTATTGGGATTTCGGAAAATAATGGTCCGTCGGAACAATGGTCAGTCCCTCTTAGCACAAACTGTTATTGTATTTCTATTTGTAACCCTTGTAAGTAAAGGAGATACAGCGTGTAAATGAGACAGCTTTGGAGTTGGTTCAACAAAGCTACATTAGCATTGCTTCCACTGATTCTAATCTTTATGCTTTATGCTCTGCTAAACATGTGCTGGACTTATCTCTAGATGCAAATTGATCTTCTCATCCGACTCTGGGTCAGAGAGCAGACACATTTCCCTAAAATAGTCAGACTGTAATTTCCATGTTCATTTTGAGATTCATTAGTATAATTACTGTAAAACAGATGTGGAAGCGGGCACACTGAAAAGCTCTGAAAAGCCAGTTGGGCTCTATTTTTAGAAATGTACCTGCAGGCTCTCTGTGCTATTAATCAAACTGTCCTCCTCAGTGACGGGCCCATTAAAGGAGAAACAGATAGCGTACGTGTGCAGAGAAACCCTCCAGGTAAGGCTCTTTGTGTGAAAGGCAGCTTGTTGCTGTTGTAAAAATCTCTAAAGATACTTTGCTGACAGAATGACTCATGTGTTTTTCCCCCGACCACAGAAGAGCTAAATAGTATTTAACCTCGCCAGACCACTAAATACACTCTAGAGGTAAATGTCGCTGCAGCACAACAGAGTCCACAGCGGGATGTGCCAGACGGTCTGTCGTTTGTTAGCGAGTGACCTTCTGTTCACTGCGACGTTTTATTCAATAAGAAGGTTTGAAGAAAAATTAAAAAGGAAGAATTCCCAGAAGACAACTGGTCTTGTCTGACTTTAGTATGCTTACTTAACAACTGCCAATGGACTCATGCACTTTCTTAGTTTATCCACCTAATCTAAATAGACTGGTGGTTATGAGTGATGACAGAGCTCAACCGTTCACTGCCTTTAGATTTATAATGATAATCCTCTGCAGTCTAACTAGATATACAAGCATTCTTGTGTACCTTTTAGTTTTCCTCTTGCCTTTCTTGGAAATACTGTGCCATCCTTCTGTTTCCTTTTCATTCAAAATCACATGATTGTCCATAGTTAATTGCACATTTTTTATCTGTTTAAAATGCACCTTAAAGGGAGATTTGTCAAGTATTTAATACTCTTATCAACATGAGAGTGGGCAAATATGCTGATTTATGCAAATGTATGTATATATTTATAATTGGAAATCAATTACCAGCACAAAACAATGACAAATATTGTCCAGAAACCCTCACAGGTACTGCATTTAGCATAAAAAAATATGCTCAAATCATAACATGGCAAACTGCAGCCCAACAGGCAACAACAGCTGTCAGTGTGTCAGTGTGCTGACTTGACTATGACTTGCCCCAAACTGCATGTGATTATCATAAAGTGGGCATGTCTGTAAAGGGGAGACTCGTGGGTACCCATAGAATCTATTTTCATTCACATATCTGGAGGTCGGAGGTCAAGGGACACCTTTGAAAATAGCCCTGACAGTTTTTCCTCGCCAAAATTTAGCATAAGTTTGGAGCGTAATTTAACTTCCTTCGCGATGAACTAGTATGACATGGTTGGTACCGATGGATTCCTTAGGTTTTCTAGCTTCATATGATGCCAGTGTGATATATGATGCTTCATTCTAGCTTTAAAACTGAGCCCGCTATAATCTAAAAATCGCAAGTTGCGTTAATGTGTTAAATTAGTGGCGAATTAAAACGAATCTGCGTTAACACGTTATTATCGCGTTAACTTTGACAGCCCTAATTATTTTGTTACGCAATGTGCACCAGATTTATATGAAGTTGTGGTTTATTAAAAGTTTTAATTAATAATACAAGACGTGTAAACAAAATAATCGGCCCAAGCTCAGCTGATTTTGATTCTGTGCTTTTTTTCCAGGGTTTGTATCACCTGCATGAAACTGGCAAAATGCACAGAGACATAAAGGTACAGCTGCTTTTTTTTAAGTCAAGTTGTTACTGTGTAATTGTAATCAATACATTATTATACTGATCAGTGTGTGGGTTCTCTCTGCAGGGAGCCAACATCCTCTTGACAGAGAGAGGAGATGTGAAACTGGGTCAGTGGTGATCTGTATTGGAAACACACACACACACGCACACACGTGCACACCTGCGATACCTGATTAACTCCTCACACTCATCAAGTGAGCTTAAATAGGCCATCTATAATGGATCATGGCCGCTCAGCTCCAGTGTGACCCTGCCTGTGTCTCTTCTGTTCCAGCTGATTTTGGAGTGGCAGCAGAGATCAGTGCCTCCGTAGCCAAGAGGAAGTCTTTTATAGGAACTCCCTACTGGTAAGATTTGTGGAGCTGCGCAATTTGTGGAGCTACGCAACCTGTACGGGGTTTTGCAGATTCACACAATACTGCTGTTAGTATGTTTTGAAGCGTGATGTGATGTTCTTCTCCTCTGCTTCCGGTCGTCTGTGCAGGATGGCTCCAGAGGTGGCTGCAGTTGAGAAGAAGGGCGGCTACAACCACCTGTGTGACATCTGGGCCGTCGGCATCACCGCCATCGAGCTGGCTGAGCTCCAGCCGCCCATGTTTGACCTCCACCCAATGAGGTGAGTCAGCACAGACAAAAGGGGGGCTTCCGCTCAGACAGATGTAATGAAGTGAATGAATGTAATGAACTCTTGTGTTGTGTAACATTCTGGCTGCTTTGTATTTCATTCCTGGAGAGTCACTGCATGTAAACAGTTCAGACATTTTCCAGCCCGGTGACATTTCAAACTATGTTTCAGAGCGCTGATGTTGATGTCCAAGAGCAACTTTCAGCCTCCAAGACTAAAGGATAAAACCAAATGGTGAGTTTAACTGTCAGTGTTCAGCATAGATTAGGACGAATCGTTTATCTATATATATTCTGGATGTACAATTCATTCACACTTTGTTGCTCTCTGCAGGTCAGCAGGTTTCCAGAGCTTTGTGAAGATGTCTCTCATTAAAAGCCCTCGTAAACGTCCCTCAGCTGAGACGCTGCTGCAGGTTAGCTTGCTCTTTATAGCTTGTCCTTAACTTACCACCTGTCTCTATATATGCACTACTCATAGTGTTAGTTGCAGCCCCAAGTCGGAGATGTTAGCGGTGATTGAGGTCTGGGACCAGCATAGCAATGTCCTTCCAAAGACTGAAATTCTGGCAATTAATTAGGAGGCCAGTTAGTGTAGTAGATGATTTTCTGAGATCAACATTAGTCTTCTGTTATTGTTCAAGATACTGATCTGTAATTTGTTCCTCCAGCATCCGTTTGTGACTCAGCTCCTGACCCGTAACCTGGTCATTGAGCTGCTGGACATGGCCAACAACCCGGAGCTCCACACCAGCCACACATACAGCATGGACGACAACGAGCTGGAGGTCAGTACTACTATACTGTGACATCCAAATCAAATGTCTACTCTGTATGCTGTACAGCAAACCACAGAGGAAGACAAGCTGGTGGATAGAGACAGACGGTCACATTGTGAGTGTTTTTGCTGGTGTGTCATCTTAATGATCTGTTGACAGATCGGGGATGTGGCTCCAGACAAGATACAGTCAGCAGGGAAACACCTGCCTGTAGAGAGGACGCTGTCTGAAGAACAATGTGAGGACACACACGCACACACACATACACACACACACATAGACACATTTTAAAAGGACACTTGGGAAATTTGGAGGTGTTGGATTGCGTATTTTTCCAGACTTTGTGTTAGGCTAAACGTGTTTCCTGTACCTCTCTTTGTACCTGATGCACTGAGGTGGAACTGATATTGACTGGTTGTGTGTTGGAGTATTCCTTTAAAGGAAGAGGTCAACATTTTGGGAAATACGCTTATTCGCTTTCTCTCTATACACAAAAATCAACAGCCGTGGCCGGAGGCATTATGATTTCGGGTTGTCCATTCGTCCGTCTGTCCGTCCGGTCCGTTCTCGTAAATGTCAGGAATGCCTGACATAAACTGCAACTTGACTGGTTGGTGGAGACGTACAACCACAAGGCGATATTTCTAGTTTGACACTTATTATGATTTTATTAGAATCTTTTTTATGTCAACAACAGCACGAGAGAACTGCAACATTATTGCTACAGGCACCATGACATCTACATGTAAATATATCATCCATATACATCTCACATGTTGCACAGTAACACAGTTTATTTGACAATCAATGTATGTGCAAGTGTACTTGATGGCTGTGCTTGTAACTGTATGCACGCATGTCTAAATATACTGTATGCTGGTTGTACTTGCGTGAAGAGTGGCTTCATTGTCTGCTATGACTCCGCCAGTATTCAGTGCTGTAATCTCCAGAATATGAATGAGGACAAAAGGCTCTCAGTCAGTGAGCCTGCTGCTGGCTGCCGTCGTCCAGTAACCCCGTCCATACATGTGGGACGAAGGCTGCGTCAGAGGATGGCACTGAGAACATGCCAGTGGTGTGTGACAGACAGTGGTGCTTCTATGTGTGCACTGGCTGGAGTGACTTCATACCCGCTGCAACTGCCAACGGGCTTCTTGTGGCGTATCTGGTGTGATCGTCTGGCTTCACACTCTGCCCAGCACCATATCATCAATCAACCTGACCTCAACTTCCCTTAAGTGTGCTAGTCATAGACACATAAAGCCACAAACACATCCAACACCTGCACCTCGGTTTGACCAACACGGGCTTTGAAGGCTCACACTACTATTGCTGCTGGGCCTCAGTACCTTTGGCACCACAGTCAGTAGCTTCCATCCTCTGGGGACCATGAATATCTCTGAGATATTTCTGTCTGGACCGACTGATATAGACACAGACATAGAGCTATGCTGCAACAGGAAACAGATAAATAGCAGCGCAGCAACAAGGCATCATGCAGTAAATAACATGAAGTAGGTGTGAAGAGGTCGGGGAAGCTGCACGGCTACTTTATGACACAGTGCAGAGCTGTTTGAATCAGCCGTTCCCAACTGCGTTACCATGCAGCAACACAAGGCCAAAAAAGGACACGTTATCTTCACTGTGATGGAATTTTCTATTGCAATCATGTTTCAAGTCTCTGCAAGAAGATTTTCATACTGCAGTGAAAACCACTGACTGCTGGGAGGGTGGAGAAGAGTTCAAAGTACGTAGTAAATGGAGTAAAACATGCAAAACAAATGACATTTTCCATTCCTTTAGTGTTAACTGTGACAGTTCTGACATGCATGTGGAATAATTAACAATCAGTTTTCGAAACATCAAAAGAAACAGCTTGACAGACTTCTCATATAAAGTTCTCAACTTTAAAATGTTGACGGAAGTTTCATTGATTGATGCAGGCGTTCGGCAACACCATGAGAGCTAGCTGAGCCAAGACAACTTCCTCTTTCTGCTTCACTAGTTCCCCCCTCATCCTCCGCTTCATAGTCAAACTGTCGTCTGACAGCTCGGGTTTCTCTGTTTACACCTTGACCTGCTTCTTCCTGTTAATCACGTCTCTGCACTACTGTCAGGATATAGTGACCGTTTTATAAAAATAACTTTTTTTAATCATATTTGCTCCAATTCTACCCACTGCAGCTTTAAATGGGTATGTGATTTTTCAAAATCATGGTCATTTTTAGAAAAAAAAGAAGATCATTACACTCAAAGGCGCCATTATAAACAAATTTGTTACAAAAGCAAATATAAGTACAATTAAATAAAAATGTTTGTGCCACTAAATATTTCTTTACAGAAATCCTATGATTAAATATGAATCCTCCTTATAACTTTCAGGGTGTGTTGTGTGTTTAAATGTTTGAAGAGGTTGTGACTCTTTATTGTCACTAATAGTGCATCTTGCTGTATTTTTATGTACAGGTTACAAGTGGCACCACACCCAGCTACGTTTCCTTTCTGCCGTTCTCTCACATGTTTGATGTGCGACTGTGCGCCGCTGAGCAGCTCAATATGTCACGGCTGTTTTGGCACAAACATTATACACAAGTGGTGAAAACGTTTGGAAGTGATGCAGCCACCCACATTTGTCTTTATATCATTTT
>CAKALU010065633.1:10792-24119 GCA_916700995.1 Hozukius guyotensis
ATCTACGTATGGTTGAATAGTGGACGTGGCTCCGCCCCTTCCGCTACATAGCCAAGATGGCGACAGTTGAGTGTGGAAAGTGTCCAACGTTCCACACTCAACGATTTGACCGTTTTGAGTACAACATGCACTTTGAGTGCACTGCATTTTGCCGTACTTCCCAGTGTGAATGCACTTATGCACTCAAAGTAGTAAGTATAAGTACAGAAGTACGCGGATTGGAACACACTGTATGTTTTTTTTAAACCATCATTCCTGAACCATAACCACGTGGTTGTTATTTTAACCTTGACGACTAAGGTCCCCTAACCTTGATGAAGTAGTCATTTTAACCCAAACTATTATCTTTCCCTAACTTTAACAAAGTACTGAAAAGTAACAAGCCATGTTTGTGCCTAAACCTATTAAAACCTTATCCAGGCACAGACAAGTGATGTTGTCCTGCTGATAGCCGCATTATATCAGAAAAATCTTCCTTGTTACCTGATGTGACCTGATGACGATGGGCATTTTTGCACTATTTTCTGACAGTTTAGGAACTAAACAGTGAATGGACAGAACATGCACAGTAAATTCAGCACGACTTATTCACACCGTAGATAATGACATAATAAATTACACATACGCAGACTGTCTTGAATCGTTGTAATTCTCACGTCTATACTTTAAGGATGTGTGTGATGAGAAAGCAGTGAATATTATATTTCCCTTTCCTCATGAGACTGATCAGAGGGCTGTAAAGATAAATAACAACAGCTGAGAATGGTCCTGCGCGTTGCTTTGGCCCATCTGTGTGATTTACATGCTTAACTGTGTGCATTAAAGACTGCTCATGAAGTAATAAAACATTTATAATCTGAGTATAATCCAAACTAATGATGCACACCACTGTGGATAAGTGTGAAAAGAGGCTACGCAGGAATTAATTCCTTGACAGTGAGCTAACAGACGAAACACACGGGGCAGTGCAGCGCTGCTGTAGGAAATCTAACGGTTAATCCAGTTCATCACACACAGATTGTGTTTTCACTGTGTTTTAATCCAATGATTAAATCCTGCTACCAAATGGAAGCAAATCTCTTATAACATGCATAAGTGCAACCCCTGACATACAATGAAAAAAGGAGGGTTAGGATTAAAGATGCAAAAGTTTGCCCTCGTATGTTCTTAAGCAAATGCAAAGATTTTGGGACATTTTGCAAACTAAAAGAGGATTTAGATGTGAAAGGTAGTAGGATATAAACGTGTGTCTGTATGTGTTCAGTGTGTTTTGGCCTAATTATAGTGTGTTTTTACAGCCTGACAATGATTTACAACCTTCCCAATAGAGCAAAAGTTTATTTATATAACACGTTTCATTCCAAGGGTAACACGCTGTGCTTGACAGAAAAGCAAAGACCATTAACAGTTGGAACTTTATACACTTGCATACATGGTGCACTAACAAACAATTAAGTGATCAAATGCAAATGAAACGCGCAACCACAATGACAGAAGGCTAATTAAAAGCACAGCAGAAAAGAAATCTTTGTGGTACCGGATTGCAAGATGTCAATGTTAATGTTTAGCACAGTAGTGTTTTAGTACTTTTGCACCAAACATATTGTTTCAATCTAATAAATCTAAAATAATACCAAATCGAGGAATCGCAGTACTTTGAGACTTTGCAGAAAACACAGGAGACAGATTTGATGGTACCATTAGTCCAAATTTGACCAAATGTTTTATTTTGTGGCTCCAGTGATGGCGGCGAATGGTAAACCCAAACCAAAGCCTCAGAGATCCCAGATGCTACGTGCATATTTTTCGCCAGTCTGTGGTGTGAATAGATTCATATAGAAGGGCTATTATCCATCTGTCCATCCTTACACTCATTAATGTATTCATCTACTCCGCTGCCCAATCTCTGTAGGAATAAAATACACTTGGGCGATTCAGCAGTTTACGACTTGCCTCCAAGAGCCAACGCTCGGCGCCAAATGTGGGAAGTAGAGTGACATTTATAGACCGCAGCCAAAAGTAAGGTTGGGGTGGGGGATGGGTGTTTAATTAAATAAGCTTGATTGGACACATGAGGCCGGGATCTGCAGCACCAGTGTTGGCTTATTTGTTTTTTAAAATATGTAACCATTACGATGATCTTGTCGGAAATTCCTGGTTCCCAGACAATGTAACCTGATGACTTTGGTGATCCTTTGACATGTCCTCTTGCGTCACCATGAGTTTGATATTTTTGGTGCATAGTGAAATATCTTGACAACTATTGGATGGGTTGCCAATTAAATTCATCATGTTATGATTTGAGCATATTTTTCATGCTAAATGCAGTACCTGTGAGGGTTTCTGGACAATATTTGTCATTGTTTTGTGTTGTTAATTGATTTCCAATAATAAATATATACATACATTTGCATAAAGCAAGCATATTTGTACATATTGAACAGATAAAAAAATGTATGATACATTTGCAATTAATCACGATTAACTATGGACAAACATGCGATTAATCACAGTTAAGTATTTTAATCGGCCCTAGAAATAACTCTTTCAATGTACATATGACATGTGAGTAGTGAATTAACATAGACTTGAAGAACACCCAATGACCCTGATTGTTTAGTTTCCTAAATTTAACCTCAACCATGCTGCATGCTGTAGTTTCCATGTGCAATGCTTAATAGACACATTTTAACACTAAACGTTCAAAAGCATTGTACCGTCAGCTGAGTCACACCTGCATGCTGGGAGATGTAGTCCCTCCCGCCTGTCCTAAATCTGACCTAATAAGCTCCTCTGATTGTCTGTAATGTATTCTTGCAATCTGACAACCTGTGGGGGATCTGGTAATTGGTGTTCCTCAGTAATTGGTATCTTTTGGAGTTGTCATAGCAACTGAAACAGATGACATTTGCACTCCAAATGCTGTGAATCATGCACGCATGGAATGGCCTCTTTAAAATGGGGACAGAAAGCAACAGGATCAAATGCAGAGTTAAGTCATTAGCGTGGAACAGTTCTCCACATGTACTTTCTTTTGATTAGGCTGTCAGCCGATGGAACTTATTTGGTTGATCTGACTTACCAGCATCTAATCAAATACCAACTTCCTGTATCACGACCCTCCCGTATAGTGAAATGTTCAAACCTAGTACAGGCATGGAGACACACACACACAGACTGTCACACACTCAGTAAAAGCAGGAATCTTTCATGTGTGTGCTGCACAATGTGTAGCTTCGTCCTCTACCAGCAGCTCTCTGCAATTGAAAACCATCAAATGTAAATGTCACACTTCTCTCTTCTGGCCATGCAGAGCTAGAAGATTGTGCCACTTTCACAGCTGGTGATTTCCTGAATATTTGACGGACAGATTAGTCGGACAGACATATCTGACTGTTTGAAGGCTACAGTACAGTCAGCATACATTCGCTCGGCGAGTTTCCTCGAAGAGTGAAGAGAGGAAGGAGAAATCTTTTGAAACATAGCTGAGGCTATCCCATTGAACTTTATTTCACAAGCCCTGCCTGCACTATGGTTTTTTTTTAAAGTTGAACTTCACTCGGGGAAAAAAATCAATACACCTATGTATCAATTTTGAAATAAAAAATGTTAATGCCAGAATTGATATATATGCTTCATTTGAGTCTATGTGGAGGTAGAAAGAAGTTACCGCTTTTATTGTTGTAGTCTGAGTAATGTGACGTCATATTCGTTCCGTATCCGTCAACCAAAACAAACCGCAGAGAGCCGAAACGAAGTATGGAAACACTTTGGGTTTCACACATTGCAGGAAAAGCAGATAAAGAATGAATAAAGAAAGGGGTCAGTTTTACCATAGTGTTAAGAGATTCCTCGGCTGCATTGACGTCCGGATCCTCTCAAGATGCCGTTGTCAGCGTGCGGCGTATTTGAAGCAGTTAATGGTAATTTTGTAGGTTCTGTTTGTCCACCTGTTATTTTGATCAAAATAAGTGGAGTGTATTATCTTCTGTCTTCTGTACATCCGTAGATTATTAAATAAATGGATGATGTACAGCAAGCCAGGGATTATTGTAATTTAGAGTGATCCCACTGAGCCCTGATCCACTCTGCTTGTTTGTTCTGTGATAACAGCCGCCACGTTGCAAAGTATTGCCTACAAAATCAATACTATATGCTTACTGTCACAAATTCTGTTCTGTTATCAGAATACAGAGTGAAATGTATCAATACTGGAGCTGAAAGTACTGATTATTTTCACTGATTGATTGATTTTTTTGTGATAGTTTGGTCTACAAACTGTCAATGCCATCAAAAAAGCGGCTGAAACAATTGGTCGACCGTCACAAAATTAATTGTCAACCATTTTGGTAATTGATTAACTATTTAAGGCATTTATTAAAGCGAAAAAGCCAAAAGAAATGCTGGTTCTAGCTCTTCAAATGTAATGATTTCTCTTTTTTATACCATTGTAAATGGAAATCTATACAGTTGATCAACAAAAGAAGCAATCTGAAGACCTCACCTTGGGCATTCATCACTATAACGAATAACCGATTAAAAAATAATCTACAGATTAATTATTATTGAAAATAATTGTTTTGTTTTGTATCCGTTTACTTCATATCGCTTTTTTTTGTCCAACCATAAGTTCAAAAGATATTGAATTTACAATGATATAAAATAGAGCAAAGGAGAAAATCCTCACATTTAAGAAGCTGGACCATGAGAATGTTTGGCAGTTTTGCTTAATAAATGACTTTTATTATTTTATAATTAGGGCTGTCAAAGTTAACACGATAACGCGTTGATGCAAATTCGTTTTAACGCCACTAATTACTTTAACGCATTAACGCAATTTGCGATTTTTAGGTTGTAGTGGGCTCAGTTTAACTCTAGAGTGAAGATACTGGTATCATATGAAACTAGAAAAAACCATGTCATACTAGCTTTTGTCCAAGGAGCCTAAATAACGCTCCAAACCTGCGCAAAATTTTGGCGAGGAAAAACTGTCATGGCCATTTTCAAATGGGTCCCTTGACCTCTGACCTCAAGATATGTGAATGAAATGGGTTCTATGGGTACCCACGAGTCCCCCCTTTACAGACATGCCCACTTTATGATAATTACATGCAGTTTGGAGCAAGGCATAGTCAAGTCAGCACACTGACACGCTGACAGCTGTTGTTGCCTGTTGGGCTGCAGTTTGCCATGTTATGATTTGAGCATATTTTTTATGCTAAATGCAGTACCTGTGAGGGTTTCTCGACAATACTTGTCATTGTTTTGTGTTGTTAACTGATTTCCAATAATAAATATATAAACCCATTTGCATAAAGCAGCATATTTGCCCACTCCCATGTTGATAAGAGTATTAAATACTTGACAAATTTCCCTTTAAGGTAAATTTTCAACAGATAAAAAGTGTGCGATTAATTACGATTAAATATTTGAATCGACTGACAGCCCTATTTATAATTAATCAGTATTCGTGTTGAGTGACTAATCGGTAAATTGGCTAATTATTTCAGCACTTAACTATGCTAATATCATTAATTGAGCTGAAACAATTAGTCGATTAATCAATTAGTCTGAAACAAAAATGCAAAACATTTGCAGATCCCATCTTATTAGTATTATTATTAGTATTTGATGCTTTACTTTATCTTATATGACAGTGAACTGGATATATTTGGGTTTTGACATGATGACAATTCTTAATTATAATGGGCATTTTTGCACTATTTTCTGACAATTTAGGAACTAAATGGTGAATGGATTTATGAAAATAATTACATTTTTAAAAAACTGAGAAAAAGGAGAAAATCCTCACATTTCAGAAGCTGAAACCAGCAAATGTTTATCGTTTTTGCTTTATAACTTAGACGATTAGTCGATTATCAAAATTGTTGTTAATTACCTGTCAATTGACAATTAATCGATTAATTGGCTTATTATTTCAGCACTAATATTTTTTGTATTTTATTTCTCTCATACAGATATAACAGTTGTTGGAGGACAGTGCTTCTAATTACAGTATTTAACAGCCCAGTCGTGTCCCTTCACCAAATCAGTAATGTCTTATCTACCTATTAAGGTGGACTAATCTCACCTTCCCTCAGGGAGGAGGAGGAGGAGGAGGATGGAGGAAGGAGGGGGCTTCATCGCAGTGATGATGATGAGGTCAATAAATAAGGACAGCAGCAGATTGAAGGTTCCGCATCTCCCCGTCCCGACATGTGTCTGTGTACAGTCTGTGCTTTACAGTGGTGGTCCTGTAGAGAGCGGTAGATAGTTTTAATAAGTGTGTTACCCAGCCGAGCCGAGCTGAGCCGAGCCGAGCTGCCCGTACTGTACACTACATAAGCGGAGGGAGGAGAGGGAGGAGCGACCGTGTAGTATTTCTTTTTTTTTCTGCTTCTTTCCCTCCTGTCGCTGCAGCACAGCCAAAACGCAACACAAAAAAGGGGGAACAAACTAGTGATTTTGCTGCAAACAAAGCTCAGTAGGACGGAGGACGGAGGACGTGGAACGTGGAGTGTTGACTGATACATTGTAGCAGAGCTCGGCGGAGGAGCAGCTTACTGGGCTTCGGAGTGAGAGTGAAGGGTTGGAACGTTGGAACGTGGAACGTGGAACCACTCAGCCGCTACATTGTTGCAGAAACCTGGAAGGAGCCCCGCTGACTTTCTCCCGCTTCATTTCCTCCTAATGCCCTAAATATCACACCCCAAACTGGTGTCCACGCCGCGTGGGGAGGGGGGGTTAACCGACGGTAAGTGTCGCTATCAACGTCGTGCACAGCGTGGTGTGTGGATGCATGCAGTTGTTTGGCGGTGGTGGTGGCGGTGCTACTAGCATCAGTAGCCCGGGCTGGTTTGACAGATCGGATCAGCAGCAGCAGCCCAAGGTCCACACGGTGCTCTGTACAGTAGGCTGCTGCTGCCTCCTCTAACCGGGCTGCTCTCTGCACACCATTCCGACACTAGACTGTTGACGTCTCCCTCTGGTGCAGCTAACTGCACAGCTTGCATGCTGCATGTCTCTATAGTGTATTATGCTATGTACTATGTGCTGCACACACACACAGACACACACACATAGGCCCCAACTTGGATTGATGCCTGCAGCTGCACTGTGCATGGTCCAATCACGCATGTGCACAGAGGGCAGATATAGACTGATCGATAAAGATCACCAGCTATGATGATACACTCCTGATGTATAAGGAACAGGCTATACTATAGGGGGCCTTTCAGTTCACTCACATGACCTGAATCCTGTTGTCCCCATTTCTCCTTGAGACCTAGACTATAAGAGTCTATAATGCATGCATGCATACTTGTTATTTTAATAATAGCAATATTTGTGTTTATAATAGTATTGATCTCTAGATGAAGTACTGTATCTAAGGCTGTAATGAAAGTCAATTTAAATCATCTTTTTTGGGGGGGGCTGAAGTAAATCTTTCTAAAGCAAACTTAGGGCTGCACCATTATGGCCAAAATTATTATTACGATTATTCTGATCAATATTGATATCACAATTATTTACACTATTGCTGGAAAAAACTGACATTGCAATATATTTTTCTGCTATATATATATATTGCAATATGAAAAAATACAGGAATATTCACCCTACCCCTTATGTTGTTAGCTACATTTTAAAGTTAAATGTTTCAATCTGCTGCACTTTGTGAGCAAAATTAGCAACATTAAGAGCTAGATAAACAATTGTATGCTCTTAATTGAATCATAAACACTTTGGTTGTATAGATAATATCTATTCCCAAAAGTGAAACCAAAACATCTCAATCACCGGCTGGTGGCTGTCTGTTAGTTTAGGAAACACTTGATTTGATGCTGCAGAGTTTTCTATGAACAGAACGCACATTGTAAACGTCAACATCTCAGGCCATCATGTTCATTTCATTGTGGGAAGCCACAATTGTGATCGCGATTAATATTCGAATAATTGTGCAGCCCTAACCAAACTCAGTGTTATAATTAGGTCATTAACATTCATGTAATATAAGTCATGCATATATAGTTTGTCATTGTGTATAATGGTCCCTGTGATGCTCACAGACTGGCATTAAGAGTAGTTTTTTCTTTGCTTTATGGTTATATTGCTGACTGTAGTACAACAAATGTCCCGTTCATCCTAGATAATTATCGTCCGAGCTTATCTGTGGACGTGTATCACAAACTGCAAATATCAGAACAAAGTGTTCTAGAGAGGCACAATGTGCACTGCATTAAAACTGTCTGGGTTGGGTATTAAATAACCACAGACGCTCTGGCTCAGTCGTACAACTGTGTGTGTGTGTTTCGGTGTGTTTTAGATAAACATGCCGTCAAAAAATGCAGCACAGCTCGATACAATAGGGTGTACTTTCTGCAGCAAAAAGACAACATTGCCCAGGAAGGTGCCTTGACATGACCGCACTGATTAAGAAGGAGCTAAAATGTTGCCAAGAAACACTTTACTAATACAACCTGATGTCCCGCAGGAGCTACAGCCAGCGCTGACACTTAATCATTCGACCATGTGAAAATCCCCCCAGTGAAAATAATCTCAGTGCAGCAGATCATGAATATAATGGTGACAGTTTGCTTAGTGCGTCTGCAGCTGTTTGTGTGTGAAGTCCCTCATCACCACATTACAGCGCTGTAATAATTAAATCACTCAATGTAACCACTCTGCCCAGAGCCTTTTCAGGGTCTCCATTCTCAGTCGCATTCGTTTTCACAGTAGTATCTTGCACTGCGCTGATAGAAAGTGACAGTCTAAAAGCGGTATGCTCTCGCAGTTGAATCCATCAAGGCTGGCAACAGAAGCATTTCCTCTGGCACACCGAGGCTTGTTTTTAAAAAGGCAGAGTGTATGGATTTTACCATCAACACGGTAACCTGTGAAAAATTGAAGTCGTTTTGACTCTTAGATGTCCGAGATGTCTTTGAGAACTTTTAAAAGGTTGAACTCTCATTTTACAGTAAATCTGGCACAAAACATCTTTCTCACAATGTGACATCTTCTAGGTCTTTAAAGTAGGATATAGGTTCGTTTATTCCTCCAAGTGCAACTGTGTCTTTAAGACTGCATACACCTTTTATTAATAAATCATGTTTCTGTCTTTATTATGTAAATGAATGTGGTGTAAACCCCTACAGAGTCTCTCGATTCTATACAAAACGGGACTAAAACTAATTTATGTCGCATCAGCTGGTATGGCCCCAGATGCCCACTGTTCATTAATCATTAGCCATCCGTTTAAATTGCAGTGTTCTCTCTCTGGGTTGATTATTAGCCCTGGACAAATCCAGCAGTCAAGTATAAACATTTTCTCTACGGATAGGATCTTAAATAGACCCAAGTGTGGGCTACGGAGAGGGCAAAAACCTGTGCAAACAAAGGTCTTCCATCAGAAACAAATAGACAAACCCAGAGAAACATTTAGGTGTGTTTTCTCACACACTGGCACTTCATTCTTCCTTTATTGTAAATATGTTTTTTCCATGCGTAGAAGGGAAGCTAATACAGAGTGATGTATATGAGAGAGCACACAGAAGGTGGATGGGTGTAGCCCCATGTGACCCGGTCTCCTCTTTCTCCTCTCTCCTCTTCCTGTCGGCTGGGGCTCCTTTAGGGGGCCAGAGGTGACCTTCTTCAGTCTCTCCCAGCAGCGAGCACCCCAGTGGGCCTCTCTTTTTGTGACCCGGTTTCTGTCTGTCTTTCTTCCTGGCCTCCTCGCTCCTTTTCCTTCTCCTTTACCCCCCTCCTCTCCTCTCCTCGTCTACACCCATCCCCTCCTATTCCCCATGGTGGGGCAGCGGCAGCAGCAGCAGCAGCAGCAGCAGCGCTTAATGCTTAGAAACATAGAGCGTTCACTTATATAACCGTGGCTGTGCAGCTGATGTCCTGGTCTGTATCTGCTGTATAATGATGTCAGAGCTGTCTAGAGAGGCAGAGGGCATGCTGGGTAGGCCAATATGTCAAGAGCTATTCCTGAACTGAGTCTGGTGAGCAGGGGGAATCTAGGATTTGCCTCCTTTTTTTTGGTTTCTCAGGAGGATTTAAATAGAAATACAGTTGATTAGATGTTTGTTTTATTTGTCAGTTTTAATGAAACTAGGGATGCACCAATCTGACTTTTTCAGTACCGATACCGATACCAGATACCAGGGCTTTGGATATCGGTTGATACCGAGTACTACTGATGTGACGGTGAGGGTAATTTCCCACTGGTTAATAAACTTGTGACAACACCGGTGTTAGCGATTACACCGGACATTTTACAAGAAAAGATGACGGTCAATATGTGCAGAGCGCTTACTTTGATCTTTACCCGCAGGGGTCTACCTGGTGCCACTGCGCCGCGTACACCGGCTGTGACCGCTCCGTCCTCCTCGCAGCGATTAACGCTACCTCATTAACGTTATGGTTCTCTTATAGCATCGGATTTAAATCTGAAATATTGCCAAATAGGCGCATTTGCTTTTCGCTTCGACACCAAATCCTCTGCCATTTCTCGGTGTGTCAACTTTCTCTCGTCCAATGTGTGAAATCTAACACTTGCTACTCTGTGCTAAGACTCTGTATGGAACAGACACATTCACTGTCAGTTTGTAGCGTCCGTCGTCCCATTATCTATTGTTATCACGCCGCTCATACGCCAAAATTAACTAAAAGGGTTTTATTTCTGTAAAAAAAAAAAGCGAAACGACGGTGCGGGCGGTGGGCATGTAACACCGGTAACACCGGTAACACCTACCACCGCGACAAGCCTACAGTACCGATTCTGATACCAGTGTTAATATTTATAGATTAATAAGGTGCATGCCTCATTGCGTGGAAGTGACTGGGATCATCCTTTTATGTGTAAGGCAACATCAGGCTGGACTTAAACATTGCTTTCCTAACTTTGTAAAACAAAATTTAACAAATAAATACATAGATATACATTTTTATTATTTAAATTATAGTTATTTATTATTAAAATAATGAATCAGACACCAGCAACTTGGTAAAAATCTTTAAAATGAACAAGTATTACAATTCAGGTGTAAACTTTTTAATGCAGCCACAAATTGGTCAAATCTTAAACAGGAATTTAAATTCCAGTATGTAATGTATATAGTATTTATAAACATAGAATTGAATTGAATAGATCAGCCCCATTGTCACCGATACCAGATCCAGCTATTTGAGTCCGTATCGGCCCGATATCCGCTCCGGTATCGGTGCATCCCTCAATGAAACATGTGCAAATGATGCATCTCATAATAAGGAATGTCCTCGACATGGCAGTAATTTGTCCTGACGGAGCAGCTACATTGTTTACCCATACGTCAAGCTGAATACCTCAAGACATCGCTACCCTGGTTTAGATGTTTCTGGCATTTTCAAACATATTTATTGTACCTCGGTCCAAAGGTGACGTATTGTGCGACTTCTTTATTGTTGCCTTTTCCTCTATAAATGCACATCCTATAATAACATGCCCATTGTTTTGCCTTTTACGTTCTGCTTGACCTCAGTTGACTGTTCCCATCCAATAGACGCTGGGCCTCAGGGCGCTTCACCACATTGTCTGTGTTTTCTCCTATGACTAATTAGATTACAGCACACCCATATGATATAGACTTGTAGGTTGTTTCATAGGATCTAGTCAGCCTGGGTGAATGCAGCCAACCACAAGAAGAGTCATCTGATCATCACGGGTTTGTGCACCAGAGCCGGGCTAATAGATGTCGTGGCAGCGTAGAGTATAGCTTGTGTTTATCAACATATTGTATTTAGACGCACAAAGACCTCTTTATCAAAGAGCACTTTTATAGGAATGTTTGATTCCGTTTATTTTTATTTGAGCAAATAAATCGGCCTCTTTATGCATCAAGACATCGCTCAGATGACATCAGATAAACATCAGGCGTCTTCATATGCCTATACATCATTATGCATACCAATTAATAGAGTCCAAAGCATTAATGAGATCACGATGACCTGCTGATTTAGGAGAGCTAGTCACTGCCTCAAGGCTGTTTACTTCTCACAATCATCCTCTTGTTCCACCAAATCCAGTTCTGATGATAAATATACAGTATGTGCAGCTTGTTGCTTCAACTACTTTCAGTGCTTCTTCTTCAGCCGACACTTTAATGGACTAATTTCTTTCAGGACTTCCACTTCCACTGCTTAATCCATCACCTACACTTTACTTGTCAACTACAGGTAGACGATAAATCGGCCCATATTAGCTTTTTGCAGATATATTAGTATCAGTGTATATGTCACTGATAAGTAACAAGATATTGCAGAACAGAAATGCCAAACTAGGTGTGAGGTAATTTAGAAACAGTGTCACCATTACATAGTTTGTTCACCACTACTGTACACACACGCACCTCTACACACAACAAACGACCATATCCATCTGAGAATAACTAATAATAATTAATGCTGAATTTTAATAATATTGTGGGATTATTGCTTATTTCTTGGGCTATTTGGGGATTTGTACGATATTATTACATATATATATATATACAAAAAACAAAGAATTCAAATACTGATTTGGAGGTTGATTACCATGACAACGGTCGGAGCTTTGAAGCATTCGGGTCAGCTCGAACAGACCTACTGAACAGACCCTGAACGCATCATAATGAAATCACTGGCACCTCCTGCGTTGAAATCGGCAGCATGCTAACTAGTTAATGTTACTTGGTACCGAAGTATTGGCTCTCATGACATTCCTAGATATTTACGCTGTTAAATGTCACGCTTTATTATGTATCTTGGTTACTATTCTTAAAAAGCAACAAATCCAAGGGATCTGATGCGTTCATGTTAAAGGAAATAACTGTCAGCCGATGAATCGTTATCAGATTATTTTAACTCCCAGATGTCGATATCTGTTGCGGCCTCAAAAATCCAGTATAGATCGGGTTATAATGGTAACTCCTTTCAGCATTTTCACATCAACTTGTTAGTCGACTAACACGATTTTGCCGACTAATCGATTAGTTGATTTAATCGACAGATCTTTAAAACTGAATCACACAAAAGCACCACTTTAAATCTTGTGTTTTCCAGAGATGTGTTTATAAGTCAGTCAGCATGAAAAAAGCATAAAAAAACAACTAATCATCTAAAGAAATCTTCGTCGACTAAGACCAAAATTAACAATTAGTTGACAAATTGACTAAGAGGGGGCCGCCCTAATAGAGTCAAAGTCATGGCTTTGCCCTTTTAATTGTATAGATAAGAAGTGTGTTGTGAGATATTGTATTACAGTTACAATAACAGGTCATATTCATTCCAGTAACTACTTAACCTTAGA
>CAKALU010065634.1:2972-16556 GCA_916700995.1 Hozukius guyotensis
CCCCCCCCCCCCCCCCCCCCCCCCCCCCCCCCCCCCCCCCCCCCCCCCCCCCCCCCCCCCCCCCCCCCCCCCCCCCCCCCCCCCCCCCCCCCCCCCCCCCCCCCCCCCCCCCCCCCCCCCCCCCCCCCCCCCCCCCCCCCCCCCCCCCCCCGTAATGAAGGAGTGAATGAAACCTGAAAACATTTACAGTTGTGAATAAAACAAAGATGTAAAATCAAAGGAAGACGGTCTGCAGGTCTGGATCATCTCTAACCAGCCTACAGCTCACTGTGAAGCCCCTCCCACCGTCAGCTGATCCAGATCACCTGATCCAGATCACCTGAGTCTCTCAGCCTATAAAAACTGACCCATGTGGTTGCTCTGTTTCTCTCAGCTGACATCCACCCTGCACCACCTCCATAGGACACCTCCATGCTCCACACTGGTTATCTGGGTTCACTCTACTTTGAGGTAAATATGATATGTGATATGATATGATATGATATGATGTGATGTGATGTGGTGACCACCTCATGGATCACCTGGTGACCACCTCATGGACCACCTGGTGACCACCTGATGACCACCTGATGACCACCTGATGTGACCACCTGATGACCACCTGATGACCACCTGGTGACCACCTGATGACCACCTGATGGACCACCTGGTGACCACCTGATGACCACCTGATGATCACCTGATGACCACCTGATGACCACCTGGTGACCACCTGATGACCACTTGATGACCACCTGGTGACCACCTGGTGACCACCTGATGACCACTTGATGACCACCTGATGATCACCTGGTGACCACCTCATGGACCACCTGATGACCACCTGGTGACCACCTGATGTGACCACCTGGTGACCACCTGATGTGACCACCTGGTGACCACCTCATGGACCACCTGATGACCACATGAAGACCACCTGATGACCACCTGATGACCACCTGGTGACCACCTGATGTCCACCTGATGACCACCTGGTGACCACCTGATGTCCACCTGATGACCACCTCATGGCCACCTGGTGACCACCTAGTGACCACCTGATGGACCACCTGATGACCACCTGATGATCACCTGACACCAAACCACCAAACAGGCGGTTTGTTTGGCGGCAGAGCGCCACCTTCCGTCTGAATATTCATCAGCACCACCTGCCCTCCTGCCCGCCGTCGAACAGCGCCTTCAAAGAAGTGTGTGTGTGTGTGTGTGGTTTGGCTGGTTGCGTAGCGGCCTCTCACAGCGACCCCCGGCGGTTCGAGTCTCTTTGAAGCGGCGAGCTGAAGACCTTCTCCGTGATGGTCGTCCTTCGCCCGCCGCCGTTTCACGGCTCCTCTAAACGAGGTCGCGCTCCGTCAGGATGAAACAAATGAGTCATTATTCCAGTGAAGGCTAATTCTGCCCTCCTCCTGAGACGTGTGGGAGTTTTTAATATAGCGGAGAGAAGAAGAACGCGGCGTCCTGGGACCGGTTTGGCTTTTCATCAATCTGCCGTTTCCTCTCTGTTTTTTGGGGAGGGTGTTGTTATTTTTCTCCCTCTCGCCCACGCTGACGGAGAGGAGCGGCGAACAAAAGCTTTTCATTGTAGCGCTCTTTTAAAATCAGCTCTTGTTTTGGGGAAGTCTCACAGGAAGCGTGGACTTCACAGAGGTGGATGTTTTTCCAATAAAAGCTGTGGGAATATTGTGAAATCTCTTTGTTATGAGCGCTGAAGTTTAGCTCCTCTTTCATTTTCTCTCCTCTGCACTGATCAGGGATCAAAGTCAGGACTTGTTTCTGAACACAGGAGCCGTTTAACACAAAGAAACATCATCAATATCGTTAATGATAAAGTCCAAATACTCTGAAAACAGATGCTAAAAGTCCACAATAATACTGTCAGTAGAACAAGCAGAGAAACATGTTAGTTTACAGGTTAATTTAGCAGCTGAAACCGTTTACACAAAACACTAAAATACACCACGCTGACATTTACACATTTTTTGTACCTTCCAGAGGTGGTAGAAGTATTCAGATCTTTTAAGGCAGTAAAGGTACTAATACACACTGAGAAAATACTCCACTACAAGTAAAAGTCCTGCATTCAAAACCTGACTTTAAAGTTACTGTGAGGAACTTTTAAATAGCTCTGAAACAGTCTCAGTTTAATCCTGATGCCTCCTATATGACTTACTAACCTGATCTCACAGGAAGGCGTATAAATACCTAGACATTACACGGACATTCAGTGTGTCATGAGGACGCATTTTAGCATGTCAGTTGTACACCACGCAAACGTCCGCAGTTAGATTCAAGAAAGAAAACCACTTGGGATACGGCAAAACGTCATGGTTGGGCTTAAAATAAGTAAGTAAACTAAGTAAAACACGTACGGAAACAACTACGAAAAACACGTCACAAACGTCAATAAAAAACACGTCACTAACGTCAATAAAAAACACGTCACAAACGTCAATAAAAAACACGTCAAACGTCAACGAAAAACACGTCACTAACGTCAATAAAAAACACGTCAAACGTCAACGAAAAACACGTCACTAACGTCAATAAAAAACACGTCAGACGTCAATAAAAAACACGTCACAAACGTCAATAAAAAACACGTCAAACGTCAATAAAAAACACATCACTAACGTCAATAAAAAACACGTCACTAACTTCAATAAAAAACACGTCACAAACGTCAATAAAAAACACGTCAAACGTCAACGAAAAACACGTCACTAACTTCAATAAAAAACACGTCACTAACTTCAACAAAAAACACGTCAAACGTCAACGAAAAACACGTCACTAACTCAATAAAAAAAACGTCACAAACGTCAATAAAAAACGCATCACTAACGTCGACAAAAAACATGTCACTAACGTCAACGAAAAACACGTCACTAACGTCAATAAAAAAACACGTCAAACCGCACACAGAAAAACACGTCACAACAACAATAAAAAACACGTTACTAACGTCAATAAAAAACACGTCACTAACTTCAATAAAAAACACGTCACTAACGTCAATAAAAAAACACGTCAAACCGCACACAGAAAAACACGTCACAACAACAATAAAAAACACGTTACTAACGTCAATAAAAAACACGTCACTAACTTCAATAAAAAACACGTCACAAACGTCAATAAAAAACACGTCAAACGTCAACGAAAAACACGTCACTAACTCAATAAAAAACACGTCACAAACGTCAATAAAAAACGCGTCACTAACTCAATAAAAAACACGTCACTAACGTCGACAAAAAACAGGTCACTAACGTCAACGAAAAACACGTCACTAACGTCAATAAAAAAACACGTCAAACCGCACACAGAAAAACACGTCACAACAACAATAAAAAACACGTTACTAACTCAACAAAAAACACGTCACAAACGTCACAAAGAAAACTTACAAAACAAAACACTGATCAACAACGGTCTCCTGGTTAAAGTCCTGTGTTTGTTGGACCCGTCATCCATCAGTGGTCATTCTCTCTTCTTTTTCTATGTCACTAACTCTAAGGCGTTCTTATTGCACGCTAAACGCCTTGCACATTATCGTGGCATTTATACGCTTTTTCATGTGAACGGGCTGAACCTCCATCAGTAAACGAGTCTGTCTGTTCTATATAGTTATTGTGAATGCTCGTCATCGGTGCCACCGGATCCGATTTAGACGACATCATGCAGGTTCACCAGAAACTCCTCCAGCTCAGACTCCAGCAGCGACCAGCCCACCGTGGTCAGACCCAGATCCGGTTTTGCTACCGCCTTCTTTGACGCTTGAGGGGCTGCTACTAGACACCTGATTGGACGAACTCTTTCCCTCCGTGGGCCGCTGCTCCCAGCTTTCAAACCGGAACCAACATGGCGGCTCGTTTGGAAACTTTCTTCTCTTATATCATGAAAATAGTTCACTGAGATGTTTCTGGAAACATTTAATGAGAGAAATAATCCGTGTTGATGAATCTGTCTTCATTTTAGATCAACAACAGTTAGTTTAAAAGTTTTTTCCAGAGGCGGCGAGTCGCGTCGAACACCTCTGATTTACATAAAGTATTCTAGACCTCAACTTTATGCAAATGAGGAGCGGGCCATGTGACGCCCTGTCTCTGGAATCATGCTGCCACGCTCCCAGAATGCATTGCACGGCTGCTTATATGAATGGGAAGCGTGGAAAGGACGGAGGCTGTGGACCATCAGACCTGCAGTCGGAGCTCCGGCGGGAGGTGGAGAGCTCGGCGCCCGGCAGCAGCGGCTCCTCCTCCAGACAGAGTTTCTCCGCCGGTCCCAGCTGATGGGAGCCAACACCGACGCCACGCTGCTGGAGGACCAGGCCGTACTGCTGGGCCCGCTGGAGGGAAGGGAGGCAAGGGAGAACCAGGACTGAACGGGGCCGACTGTCAGACCCTGCTGCAGTAAAATGAGGTTTTCTAAAGGGACTCTGGTGCTCACTGACTGTAGTAACTGTACGTTACTCTGCACCACGGCTCCCTTCAGACTGACAACACTGCTTCTCTGTTTCCTGTCAGTCACGACGACTCGGTCTCAACTGAAATGTCTCAAATCTGTTCGTGTTTCTTCTTTTAAAGCGTCAGTAGAAACATCAGGAAGCGTCAGAGAGTTTTAGTGAAAACATGTCGACACAACTGGAGGAGGAGGAGGAGACGCTTCACCTCCACCTTCCCTCTGTTTCCTCTCACAGAGAGAGGAGGAGGAGGAGGAGGATTATGGAGTCTGATAAAGAATGACTTCCATCTGGACTCAGAGACCAGTGTGAGAGTGTTTGGGGATTTGTCTCCCTGTAAAACATCTGGAGGAACAATCTGCTGTAAATAAGCAGCAGCGACTCGCTGCCACCCGATAAATAAAAAGAGAAGAAGAAGAAGCTGCAGCCTTTCTGCTGAATCTACAGGACACACACACACACACACACACACACACACTGTTGATATGATGGATTTCTACACACACTCATAACTGTGTTGTTGTGTTTTCTCTCACTGATCCTGTTAGAACACGTTTCTGTTTCACTGAGTGTGTTCCAGTGTTTCTGAGAGACACGTCTTCATGTTTGTGTTCGTGTGCATGAAGATGAGTTTAACCGTCTGGATCCACCTCGTACTGACAGGTCATACAAATTAATACATTTTTAAAAAGAGTAAGCATGAAAATACTCTCTGCTTCTCTGTTCTGATTAAAACATACTTATTGTTTTGTTGAATATCAGATTTGGATTTAGGAACAAAAATCATCTGTAAACTAAACATGTTGTACGTTAAAGGACAGATGGTGTCGTCTCCTCTACAGGTTGTAAAGCTCTCTGAGGTAAATTTGTGATATTGAGCTACACAAATAAAATTGACTTGACACGTTACTGTGTTTGTCTAAAATACGTTTTAATTAGGGCTGTCAATCGATGGAAATATTTAATCACGATTAATCACAAATTAAGTTGGTGACGTCCGAAAACCTTGATGGCGACGACCAAAAACCAAAATGGCGACGACCAAAAACCAAGATGGCGACGACCAAAAACCAAGATGGCGACGACCAAAAACCAAAATGGCGACGGCCAAAAACCAAGATGGAGACGACCAAAAACCAAGATGGAGACGGCCAAAAACCAAGATGGAGACTACCAAAAACCAAGATGACCAAAAACCAAGATGGCCAAAAACCAAGATGGAGACTACCAAAAACCAAGATGGCCAAAAACCAAGATGGAGACTACCAAAAACCAAGATGGAGACTACCAAAAACCAAGATGGCCAAAAACCAAGATGGCGGCGGCCAAAAACCAAGATGTAGATCGATCTCAAAATCTGTGTGCTGGCTTTTTCTAACTTCCATTTATGTCCACCACTCACTTTCTGCTCCTCTGGGAAGCAGCCGGGCAAAAAGTTTAAGGAATAAATAAGTAAATAGTTATAATAGTATGAATATTTATAATATTGTTATTGTTCAACACAGGACATTTGGATTTAGGAACACAAAGGAGGACGTTTTACTGACGTCTGGTAGTCACTTTCAGTCCAAAATGGCGGACGCGTAGCTCTGCTGCTGGAACCAACGACTGACTTTCACTTCTTAGTGATAATAAACATTGTTTGTCATTTCTTTTCTCATTTTAACAATAAACATATTTTGTTTTAATAAGACCGTTTTCATATTATGACAAGAAACATTTTCATGTCATAATGACACATTCTTCTTACTAAATTACTAAATTCTGTTTCTGTTATTAGAAAATGTCTCATTAAAAGATGAAACTCTTCTCATTATGACACATCAGCTCCTCTCTGGTTACAACCAGATGAGTTGGTCTGTTGTTATAACAACGCTGATGTTAAACTCTGTTAGTCGGTTCAGATTATCAGGCCACATATATGTAGTGATGTGCGTGTGTGTGTGTGTGTGTGTGTGTGTGTGTGTGTGTGTGTGTGTGTGTGTGTGCGCGCGTGCGTGTGCGTGTGTGTGTGATGCTCTCTAACAGCCTCTAACAAGCACATGTGTGTTCCTGATACTCAGATATCCTTCAGTGTGTGTTTTTAAAACACACACATCCGTGCATCCCCGCGGGCCTCTCTTGGCGTGCTCTCCCATAATTCCTCTTGTCCACACCACAAAGCGTCCTCCCTCGGCAGCCCGCAGTCCATCAGAGAGAAGAGCGTTGAGCCGCCGCCGCCATTACGGCGAATTGCGGCGGCCTCGCGGGAGCGCGGCGCCGGCGCTCTGCCTCTGAACCCGAGAACACGGCGCCGTTTGTGTTGTTGTTGTTGTTGTTGTTGCCGTTGTTGTGTTTGCTTTCCTGCGTTCAGATCGACGCGCTACACAAACAGCGTGTTGGCTGCTTGGGTTGGCACAGACGCAGCCCGTTAATTATGTTTTCACTGCCAAGCATACAATCACACGGTAATTGGAGTTGGAGCAGAGGATTGTGGGAGTGAAGTGAATGATAATGACTGTGTGGTCATCTGCATCATCACCATCATCATCATCATCATCACCAGCAGCAACACGAGGAGCTGCTGATCACACTCAGACACTGAGAGCACGACGCTGGAGAGGAAACACGTTAAACACACTGAACACACTGAACACATGATACACTGAACACATGATGCACTGAACACATGATACTCTGAACACATGAACACTAAACACATGATACTCTGAACACATGATGCACTGAACACACTGAACACGTTGAACACACTGAACATATGAACACACTGAACACATGATACACTGAACACACAACACGTTAAACACACTGAACACACTGAACACATGATACACTGAACACACAACACGTTAAACACTATGAACACACTAAACACATGATACACTGAACATACATGTTAAACACACTGAACACACTAAACACATGATACACTGAACACGTTAAACACACTGAACAAATGATACACTGAACACACAACACGTTACACACTATGAACACACTGTACACATGATACACTGAACATACATGTTAAACACACTGAACACACTAAACACATGATACACTGAACACACAACACGTTAAACACACTGAACACACAACACGTTAAACACACTGAACACACTAAACACATGATACACTACACAACGTTACTTTTAGTTAATACTACATCACTGCTCCGACCGTTGAATAACGCGGCGGGTGAGTTTCTGATGCTGAGGGCCGCTGACCAAACGGTGGTTGTTTACATACGTATTATACTTAGTTTACGTGATGAATTTAGGCCCAACCGTGACGTTTTTATTAAACCTAACTGAGTGGTTTTGTTGCCTGAACATAATCACAACCGTTTCATGTTAACGACGTTAAATGACTCTTTTACGTCTTCCATGAGATCAGGTTGTTTCACTCGTACCTTCCACCAGAATCTGTGAATGTCAGCAGTTCTCTGCAGGAATCACTTCACGTTTTATCATTTTATTATCAGAGCTGTTTATCGTCTTCTTGTCCTCTTATTCATCTCTCTGTCTTCCATCATTTAGTCTCGTCCAACTCTTCTTCATCTCTTTATCTAACTCTTCTTTCACTTCTTCTTGCTGCATCATCCTCTCTCTCTCTCTCTCTATCTGCCTCCTGCAGTTTTCTTATTTATCACCATCACTAATATCTCTCACCTCCCTCCTCCTCCTCTCCTCGGAGGCTCACCTCCTCCCTCCTTCACCTGCTCCTCTCCTCTTCTTCACCTCCCTCCTCCTCCTCCTCCTCCTCTTCCTCATTAACACTGAGCCCTGATGGATGTCGAGGCGAGGCCCGGCTCACCCTCAGCATCATTCTCGCCCCTGTTGCTCTGTGTAGGAAACCCCTCACCTCTCGGCGGGAGGCGGCGGTCGAAGTGGCCGTTCGGGTTCCCGCCGGGGCCGCCCGCCATCTGCCGCCGCCATCAACCCCCCAGTAGCAGCAGCAGCAGCAGCAGCTCGCCAGAGCCCGTTGACTCCCGACACAGCTGGAACACCGAGGTGATGATGGGAAGAAGACCTGCTGCTGCATTCAGGGCCCACAGGGAGGATCGTACATGTGAGTTTCCTTACAAGAAAGTATGAGAAGGTAGAAAATGCTGCAGACGCTACGGGTCAGAGTTTAGATGGTCGGTACTCTGCTGGTCCATCATCGATCCATTAGTCCAACACTCTGGTTCGGGGCAACATATCCACCAACTATTAATCAGATTTTCATGTAATTAGCAACGATCCATCAATCTGGATCAATATATCGGTCAACGCCATGAAACATTTAACGCCACGTGGTCATACGCCATCAGTGAGACCGGGCTGGCATCTCTTAGGTTGGACAACCTGTCTCATAAGAGCTGGTGAAATTTAAACCTGTAAAGCGCCGCCACAAAGAGAACAAGAGAAGAAGAGTAGCGTGGCGTTCCTCAGGGTTCGACTCCGGGCTCCTGTCAGTTCCAGACGCTCGGAAACTTCTACACCTTTAGAGGAAGAGAAGAAGAAGAAAGGATCCTCCAGGAGCTCCACTCCATCACCACCACCTCTCCCATCATGCCTCACCTGACAGGACATTACAGATGCATTATGGGATCTGAGGGGGACGCAGAGCTTCATGAATATTTGATAAAACATGAGAGGACCAAACGGAGGTCGTCGGGAGACGAGGAGGGTCATCAATATTACATCACAGCGCCACATGGAGCTCTCTTTACTCATTTATTCTCTTCTTCTCTTTGTCTCAGGGACATTTAGGGAAGTTTGACCACAAAATAACTCAAAGTTTGTCAGAGAGAGAACAAGAGTTTATCCTCAGCCCACCTCACACCGCGGCATCAGAAAACCACAGAAGAAGAGTCTGTTTGCTCCTGGAAGTGTACCCAGAATCATATATATATTTATATTTATCAGATATTCCAACGCTTTAAACTGTTGGTAATAATGTGTAATGTTTAGTCAGATGATCAAATCTGACAAAAAACATCAGATTTCATGCAAACAACGTATATTGATAAGAAGTGTTCCAGCAGCAGAGCTACGCATCCGCCATTTTGGACTGAAAGAGACGACCAGACGCCAGTAAAACGTCCTCCTACAAAGAGACGTACAAAAGTAAAACTACATTATTAATATTCTATCCTCATATTGTATTAAAATGCCCTGTGTTGAACAATATCATATTATAAATATAAAAAACGTTTCAATCAGAAATTTTGTAAAACGTCCGAAAAATATCCAAAACGTTTTATTAAAGTATGTAAAAAAAAATAAATAAAAAGAAAGTTAGTGAAAAGTCTGAATAATGTGAAAAATATACAAAAATTATTAAAATATGTGAAAAAAATATTGAAAAATCAGAAGAATATCCCGAAATTTTGCAACATCAGCACCGAGCAGCAGAGCTACGCTTCCTCCATTATGGACTGAAAGTGACTACCAGACGCCAGTAAAACGTCCTCCTACAAAGAGACGTACAAAAGTAAAACTACATTATTTATATTCTATTGTCATATTCTGCTGAAATGTCCTGTGTTGAACAATAAAATATTATAAATATAATAAGTGTTTTCAGTCCAAAATGGCGGCAGCGGCTGTTCTCTTTGATTCTAAACTCTTTGTCTGAGTCCTGCAGATCAACAGTCAGTGTTTGTGTTAGGGGAAATAAAAATAATTTAACATTAAGTTAAATGATAAAGTAAAGTCGACATGATGTCATCACATTACAGGTGATGATGTCACACATCCTCCATTAACACACCTGACAGAGACCTGCAGAAACAACAGACAAAGAAACCCAACGATGAAGAGCCGGAGGATCAGGAGTCCAGAAGCTTCACAGTTTGGACCCAAGATGGACGTTTAAAGATGGAAATCTCCCAGGATGGTAATCAGATTACATGACAGTATCTACAGGTGTAAAAGCACGGAGGACAGATCGATCCTCTCAGCAGAACCTCCTCTCAGGGACCGGCTGAGACCACACTGAAGTGTGTTCTGTATTTCTAGTGTTTTCCTCCCCTGGTGGTCATCTAGGAGGAATTTATTACTCTCTTGTTTACTTCCTGTTATTGTTCTCATTGGTTGTTTTAGTCATGTGACACAAACAGGTGATCAGGAAGTGCTTCAGCTCCATGTGGTCGTCTCTCAGCTTTCAGGTACCGTCTCCTCTCCGTCCTGTTTCTGCCTGTAAGTTATATTCACACTTTTAGTATTTTGTTAAGTTACATTTACATACTTAATACTTTTAGTTTATTTACATGTGAACACTGTGAACCGATGTTGAACCGGCCGTGATGGGGTTTCATTTAAAGGTCCCATATCGTGCTCATTTTCAGGTTCATACTTGTACTTTGTGTTTCTACTAGAACATGTTTACATGCTGTTATGTTCAAAAAAATACTTTATTTTCCTCATACTGTGTGCCTGAATATACCTGTATTTACCCTCGGTCTGAAACGCTCCGTTTTAGTGCATTCCAAGGGAATTGCAACGGAATTGCGTTGCTAGGCAACAGCTTGGGTCCATGTGTACTTCCTGTCAGCTGATGTTATTTACATACACTGCAACAGGAAATAAACTGGGACACATTTAGATTGTTTACGTTTAAAACCGTGTAATGGTCTAAATATTGTATATTTGTGACATCACAAATGGACAGAAATCGTAACGGCTTGTTTCAAACGCACAATTTCTTAATACTGTGTTTCTCCGTATATGGAGCGTTTTGATAGTTTAACAGTATTTATACAGCACTTAAACCTGCTTTATAATATAAGGGATATGAAAATGTCACTTTTTACAATATGGGACCTTTAATAGCTATCAATGTTTCTATTAGTGTATTTAAGCTGGTGAAGTTTGTGGACATTATTTATAAGATATTTATTAGTTATATACAGATGTTTACAGATTTAAATGTGTAGCTGTCATTTACATCCTTTTCCATCCGTGGATGTGTGATGTTGTTTAACCCTTTAAGACCGGATGCGACGTGCACGTGTTTTAGATGATGTCATCGTTTTTAAGACACGTGACCAATTACTGGTATCGTGATTCGCAGCAAAAAAAAAAAAAAAACATGGGTAAGGAAAATGCATTATGGGAAAGCTATTTGTTTTTAGCTTTAGCCTCTTAGCTTCCTGGACTTTGTGTGGAATTTTTTAAAGTTGGATGTCTTCAGCGAGGGGAGCGATATCGATGCCGACTACGGTTACGTTGAAGAGGAGAATAATAACATTGAAGAATTTGAAGGTTCTGACCCAGAATAAGAACCGCTAACCGAGTTTAAATATCATTCAGTCAGTGATGCACCGACACCGACACTGGATCAGATATCAGTTATTATAATAATTCAATTCAATGTTTATACATTATTTACTGGCAATTTGTTGCTGCATTAAAAAGGTTTACACTTGAATTATAATTCCTGTTAATTTTTAAGAGTTTTTTACCAAGTTGCTGGTGAATTATTTATTATTTTAATAATAAATATCAATTAAATAAATTTATATTTAAGTATTTATTAGTCACTTTTTGTTTTACAAAGTTAGGAGAGTAACATTTAAATCCAGTCTGATGTTGTTCTATTCATAACAGAATCACACAGTGAGGCATACAGCTGATTAATTAAACTCTGGTATTGGATCGGTACTCGGTATCAGCTGATACCTAAAGCCCAGGTATCAGTATCAGTATCGGGACTGAAGAAGTTGGATCAGATCCCCTCTATCAGTCATTTTTTATCTTTCTGCATCATTTCACTTTTATAAAAATCCTTTAAATATAATAAGAACTTTATTGTTCCTAAAAAGGGAAACTCAATCAGCAGAGGAACCAGAACCGATGCACAGATAGAACTTCACAGAACTTTAACAGACAACAAGGATATTAATTATATTATGAACATCTTTGTTACACAAATGAAGCACTAAAAATAAAATTAAAATAAATAGCAACTATCAAATATATTCAGATACAAAATATTTACAAATAAAATGAGATTAAAAATGTAGTACAAAAATGTCTTTTTCATGTTCATATTCCAAAACATCAGTTAATAACTGAGATAACACACATTAAAATGTATTAAACACACACTGGTTTCCAGTCGGTGACATTTCTATAAAACCACAGCAGACGCGTGGCGGCGGCGCCGGACGCTGACAGACGATTGGATGAGATTTACGGTCGATCCAAAGTTTTTACAGTGAGAGATAAAAACACGCTAAGGTCATGTTTTATTTATTTGTTCCATCATAATTAGCAATTTAAATGACAGTGCTACATTCACAAGAACTATTATGTTGAATTCTCCCGCTGGGAGCCATCAGATCGACCAGCGGAGGGGCCCAACCTGAGGCCCGCGGCCCCGCAGCGCATCAATGAGGGACGGCTGATGGAGCGTCTCTGTTTCTACTGAACACATCTGAACCAAATAGAACCAAAGACTCCAGATACGATGAGATAACACCAATTAATGAATGATAAATAAATTAAATCTAACCTGACAGCCGTGGTGCGTTCAGGAACTTAAAGTCCCAGTGAAATGAAAAAATACATTTTCCCAGTTTTAATCCTGTGTCTCTGTGTTAATCGTTCATTTATCTCTTGTTGTATTTTTAGCTAGTTTAGTTCATTTACTTTATTTCGGTCATTTTCAACTTATATAAAAATAATAATAAAATAGTGACAAACCAGAGCAAGTTTATGCCGATCGAACCGGCTGAAGCCTCATTACACCTTCATTGTTTTAAACAGTTCTCATACATTTACACACTAAAATGTCCAATAAAAAGTCCGAAAAATGTTTAAAAATGTCCGAAAAAAGTCCGAAAAAAAAGTTAAAAAAAAGAAAAGTCAGAAAAATGTAAAAAAAAAAAAGGTAAAAAAAAAAGTCTGAAAAATGTAAAAAGAAAATGTAAAAAAAAAAAAAGTCAAAAAAAGGTCAGAAAAATGTATGAAAAATATCCGATAAAAAGTCCGAAAAATGTTTAAAAATGTCCGAAAAAAGTCTGAAAAATGTAAAAAGAAAATGTAAAAAAAAAAAAAGTCAGAAAAATGTAAAGAAAAGGTTAAAAAAAAAAAAAAAGTCCAAAAAAAGGTCCAAAAAATGTATGAAAAATA
>CAKALU010065636.1:0-40932 GCA_916700995.1 Hozukius guyotensis
GTATTAGCTATAATACAGTCAAAATAAAGATATGGCACCTTAAAGATGCTTAAAGGTCCCATATCATGCTCATTTTCAGGCTCATACTTGTATTTCATGTGTCTACGCAAGCATGTTTACATGCTTTAATGTTTAAAAAACACTTTAATTTCCTCTTACTCTCTGCCTGAATATGCCTGCATAGAGAGGTGAAGCCCCGCTCCTTCCAGTGGACCACCATGGGAACATATTCGGAAAAAACGGTAGTCAACAACGCGATTTTTCTGATCCCGTTTGAATTGCACCATGAATCACACATATGATGTTTGTCAATTTAAAACTTTGCAAGTCAAGAAAGCCGCAGTTTGGTGTGTAAAACTGTTGAAGTATCAGACTGTGAATATACGTAATTAGAAAGACGACACACCCAAAAGTCGCCAAAGTGACGTCTCTCTTGCTGAAGCTACAACGCCTGTGTGTTTCCTACTGGGATGTACTCACACCAGCAACGGGTCTCGCTTGTTCTTTCTCTTCCTGGCTGATAAAAAGACCAGTAGTCGCTGGATAAAACACATCAGGTACGATAACGTTACATCTGTACGTGGTCATAGCTAAGTTAGCTAGCTAGCTAGCGTTGGTGACGTATAGTGTGCAAGACGAGAGATGTAGTTCACTGAGCGGTTTCACACAAAACAAAATGATACTACGACAAACCCACGACGAACTGTGACTTTCTTGACTTGCAAAATTATCTTTTAAACTGACAAACATCATATGTGTGATTCATGTCGCAATTCAAAAGGGATCAAAAACATATTTGTCTCTTGCCGTTGACTACTGTACATATTTTTTCCGATATAAAGTCCCATGGGGTCCATCGGAAGGGGCAGGACTTTGCCTCTCTATTTACCCTCCGTCTGAAACGCTTAGTTTTAAGCACATTTCAATGGGATTGCTACAGAATTGTAAGAGAATTGCGTTGCTAGGCAACAGCTTGGGTCCATGTTTACTTCCTGTCCGCTGATGTCATTCACATACAAATAAACTGGGACACATTTAAACTGTTTAAAACTGTGCATAGTCTAAATATTGTATATTTGTGACATCCCAAAATTACAGAAATCCTGACATCTTGTTTAAAGTTTCTGAATACGGGCTGTGTGTATTTCTCCATGGTTTGAGCGTTTCGATACTTTCACAGTATTTATATAGCTCTTAAACCTGCTTTATAATATAAAAGACATGAAAATCTCATATTTTAAAATATGGGACCTTTAAATAAATCTCCCTTTCTATATACTTGCCTACAGTGCACAACCGAAAATTGTTTTGCATACAGTGCTCAGTGATTTTTTTTCTTAAAGAGCCAGATTAATCTTGGCTGTCATGATTTGAATAGACAGTGCGCAGGCCGAGCAGCTTGGGCTGAAAGCACAGAGAATATTAAATAAATGTACGCGTGGCTGTTTGGTGGTTTGCTGCTGTTTTGCTCTCTATTTGCTTTTGCTTTTTTATTATTCATGCACTATTAATGGGCCTGTGTTTGGCAGGAAGAACAAACATTTTAAGTGAGCAGAGAGATACAAGAACTGACTGATCAGAGAGAGAAAAGAGTCCCAGTTGTCCTTGAAAACACGCAGAGAATACACTAACCTGCATCTGTGCAGACACACATACATATAATTCTGTGCAAACAACTAAGCAAGGATGTGGGCATTAATGCTGTGCAACCACACACACAAAACAAACAGATTCTGCAGCATTTCTATCTACACTATGTAAGTTGTAAAGTGTTTGTTCATCGCCGGTGCCATCTCTTTTGTTGCCCATGAAACTGAATCCTTCTTTACTTAAAAGCAAAAAAAAAACATCTGATCCGTGCCAATTAGGTGAGACTAATCAGATTTGAGCCAGCGGGTGAAGTGCAGGTTTGGTGGCCTTGTAACCTGAGGACGCGCGGCTCTGTCTAAACAGGTAATGAGCCATTAATTGGCTGACAACAAGATGGCTGACTGTTAGGTAGCACGGTTACAGGATATCAGCTGGCTAAACCTGCCTGATCTGTTTGCACAGTCGCTCCAATCCCATTTCAGCTCTCAGGATCCTCGGCTGTTATGGAACCACGCCATCTGTGCATGCCGCCGCTGACACCAGATAGAAACTTCTTGAAATACCTGTTTGTAAAATCTGTGTCTGTAGAGATTTAAGACAATGATAACAAGCTTGGTATTTACCCAACCTTCTGGGTAAATACCTGCAAAAGTCTTGGTTTTCTTGTCCCAAGAAAAATGGGGAACAGTTTATTTTCACTTTTTAATTGACCATAGAAGTGAGCTTAATGTTAGCAAAAGTCATAAGAATGACTATTCTGATCCCTTCCTCTACGGTTATCTCCTCAACTGTAGTTGGCTGCTTTATTATTCTGATCTTAATCATATCTAACAACCAAAATCTTTTCAGATGGAGGTCCCTGAAGCGAAATCTTATCAAAGGGGGTCCGTGACTTAATGTGTATCCATATAGGGGGTCCCTGACATGAAAAAAGGTTGAGAAGCAGTGATATAGATGTATAGTCCATTCATATATATTATATGTGGGTATAATTCAGAACTTTCAGTGGAATCATGATGATCATATTGTATTATAATTTTATATATTTATGTTGTTAAAATAATTAAATTGTCTTACATAGTGCAACAGTGCAACACAGTTCATTGCACCAAACATCAGTATATTTTATTTGTGATTTTCCATATATGTGCCATACATTTGCATTATCATACACCAATCAATTTTAAAGAAATATTCATATTAAGAAAATTATTTCAACCATAGCACCCAGGCCAGTCGATAGCTGCAAAAAGCATTATACATGATGAATGCACTGTAGAGGTCAGTACATGCTTTAAAGGGACGGTGTGTAAGATTTCGTGGCATCTCGTGGTGTGGTTGTAGATTGCAACCATCTAAGTACCCCTCCGCTCACTCCTCCCTTTCCAAGACTGCGGTAAAGTGAGCCGCTGAGTGCAAAACCATGGTAACGGCGTTCACCTCGCTCAGAGGTCATCCTTACCATAATAACACTACTTTAGGAGCAACGGAAGTCAGGCGGAGACTGACGGTACCACGGTTTTGCACTCTCACGTTACCGCAGTTTCACAAGTGTGTCTACGGTGGCCTTCAGGTAACGTGAAAACGCGAAAGGCTCTCTCTAGAGCCAGTGTTTGGTTTGTCCGTTCTGTGCTACTGAAACTGCTAATAAATCCCCGAAATGTTACACACTGTTCCTTTAAATAAGTTTTTAACAACTTTCAACATAAAATGCATGTGGAAAATCAAAAAGCTTTAATTTATTGCCTCTACTGTTTGATAAATACTCTGGTATGTTATCAGCTGGTAGCAAAGAGCATCAAAACAGACATGAATTTATGTGCAGATTGATGTGCAGATTGCCGGTTATACATTTTTAATTTTAACAAAACATTCAATTCAAGTAAATCACAGAATCCCATCTGAACACACGGGCTCATTATAAAACTCGCAGATCAAACAGTAACATAAGGAGACATCGAGAAAGCAACCTGGAGTTGGCGGAGGTGAAAGTGTTTATGCATTTCAACAGTACGCATATGCTATGTGTTTGAAATAGTAATGTCTTAAGTAAGGTAATGCGAGTTAAGAATATTTCCGCCTTAATTATTCATTCAGAGTGCATTTCAGTTGTGGGAAACCTTAAGAGACTCTGGAGACTTGTTCTTTATATCGCTGCAACCTTATAGGCAGGCTCATTGGCCATGATTTAATGTGCATCTTTTCATAGACCTCAATTATCAATTAGCTGTAAGTGTACACCACTGGGAATATCCTCAGTCGTGTCCACCACATTAACATCCATTAGAAGGGAATCACCTGTCTGCGCTGGAGCTCCTCAGCTGCTGAATGTTTTCCTCTGGGCTGCAATCTGTCACAGTGGAAGGAAAAAGACTGGTAAGATAATAATTTGGAATTGCTCGTGAATCATTTGAAGGTGGTCACAGATCTCAGAATGAACAGTTCGGATCGCAGCGAACGAGTGGAAAGCCTGAAGACTGATTCCTCTAATTATGAATGTGGCAGGAGAGAAGAACCACCATGAAAATGTAACAGATTTCATTATGTGTTAAAAAACATATGCTGGAAGTCTATATCTAAGAAGATCTAAATTATATAATGAAAAACTAGGTTGTGTAATTGCAGCGGAAAACAGAGGTTTGCATATAGCTTTTCTGAGTCAATTAGCAGCAGAAGTTTTATGATGTATAAAATTGCTATAAGAAGCTATAATGGCTTTGATATTACATGAATGGAGCGACATGATTAGAAGCATGTCATGCCAGAACGCGCACCTCAGACAGCTGCACTTCAAACGTAACATTTTCTGGGTGCTGCCTTATGCTAAGCTAGTTAGCAGCTCTGCTTTCCCTTCCCCCCCGCCCACCTATTTTAAGAAGCTTGACAGAAGCCACCTCGATATTTGTTGCGGAGATTTTTGAAGTGCCCAATCATAATTAAAATCTAGGTGAGGCGAACGGAAGCTAATTAGCTACAAACAGCCTCTTTGTGTCGTCTCTCGGCTGCCATCAAACACTTAGTGTGGCCTTTCTGTGTCGGCTTCTGATGTGCACGCCTCGGGGTGTGCATGGTAGGCAGACCGGCCTTTTGATTAAGTGCAACACATTTCATTATGATCAAAATGACAGGGAACTTGTGTCGTGACTTTCTCGATATTGGCTTCTTTCTTTTTTTTCACTTCATGGGATGTGGAGGAGAATGAGGAGGGAAGGAGAAAGAGAAGTGAAGACAGGTGACCTTTGATGTTTCTAGATGTACAACTCATAGCTGCTGATGTAGATGTCCTTTAAGAGTTTAGCTCACTTTAACCTGTAATCATGCTTTTCTGCTCAGTGTGCAGGCTTGAAATATTATTATAACATATGGCTTGAAAATAATCACAAAGCTAGTCCCTATTGAGATCCATGTGCAAGATGATAGATATTTTTTATGATTATCTGAAATATCTCAACAACTATTGAATGGATTGAGATAGAATTTTGTACAGACATTCATGGTCCTAGATATGATCCAAAGCCTACCGACTTGGTTAACCCATGAATTTTCCTCTAGGCCATTAAATAGGCGTTATCTGTGGCTATAAGCCCCATAGATGTGGGTCAGTAGGGCCCTGCTACACCCAATATTAGGTTTTATCATCTATTCACTTGGTCGATCACTGAAAGAAGGTATAAAAGAAGACGACAGTGACCTCTATCGACCGTAATAATTATGACGGGAGTAGACAACGTGTAGTTGTCTTTGTGTTCACGAGCGTTAAGTTTCACTTTCACTTTTGAAACATAGTTATTTTAAGCCAAAACACAATGTTTTTCCTAAACTTAAGTAAGTGGTTTTGATGCCTAAACCTGAAGGAGTTGTAGTTTTATTGAACCTAAAGAAGCCGTTTTGTTTGTGTTCAAAACGTGATGTTTCATTCAGTTTTACAACATGTTAGAATTGCTTTTAAGTTTCGCTTTCACTTTTACAACCTAGTAGGCGTAGTAGGCCACTGTTGACCCACATCTATGGTGTTTATAGCGACCGATAACGGCTATTTAATGGCCTGATAGCAGTTGAATCGGGTGTCTTTAGTGAAATGACTCCAGAATTATTGGATGGATTGCCATGAAATTGAGTAGATATATCCGTGATGCTCAGAGGACGAATCCTAATCGCCAGACTTAAAAGTCAAAGTTTTGGCTTCACTTCTGTACAGTGTGCAGTACATCCAAACAGAGCCACTAGCATGACTGTGGGCTCTTGTTTCATTAATGATAGTGGAGTAAAATACAAATTTATTTAAACACTTTATCGGTTTATTTTTAAGGCAGACTGAATATGAGAATAAGAATATACTGTATGTTTAAGCAATCAACTATTTCTCAAATGTTTTGTGAGATATAGCAGGTTATAATGAAACCCCTGACTTGCCCTAAACCATACCATTCTGTATGGTTTCAGACATATAAGAAGAGTTTCATCATCAGTGCTGATCTTGGATCAGCTCAGCCTTTTACATTAGGATGAATGAGACACTCCTACCGTGGGAGACGTGATACATTTTGGTCCAGACCTTTTCCTGGGTACCCGTGGGAGACAGTGTGTCAAAACATCTTCTAATGACTGCCTACTTCGTCTAGCTCCTTTCAAACCGGCGGCCTTATGCCAAGCTTTTGCCCATGCCAGGATTTAGGTCTCGGTGACAGTAACAGTTTTAGTCATATCTTGGCAGGTATGCTTATGCCGAGGGTTTCTCCGAGCAGGAAGTTTGGGGTTTGGCTGGTGTTATATTAACAGGGTCTGTCGTCTCAGCTGGGCCCTGAGCTGAAATCAGATCTCACGCGCCTCTCTGCCTAACAGTGATGAATCGCGTTGCCTCCTGACCGCTGAGAACATGCAGAACAACGCTAAAAAACCCAAGACACACATTAAAGTTAAGAACCAAAATGTCACACCTGTGTCTAATGAGTTGTTTTTTTTTCAGGAGAATATTTGCTGCTGATGCCATTTCCATTTTGGGAGCTGCTTTGCAATGATTAGGCACCGAGTTGAGTTCTTACTGAAAAACAAAAACAGTTAATGTTGTCACAATGCTTTCTCCCACAAATTACCTGCAGTTTCATCATCTCCCGGCAGCTGAAGCTTTTGTCATCGACAGTGTCACGGCACACACTGTTTCTTTTAGCTCTCCCCAGTACTGTAAAGCTTGGTCCCATCTTGCCCTTGACAGAGGAGCTTGTCACCCCTCACACAGTAATTATACCAGAGCTGACGTCTACTCTTTCCATTGAATTATTGAGAAGGTGGAGAGGACACAAGATCCCATGTAGAGACAGACAGCTCTGTTTGCGTCACAGTGGCCTCGGGGTAAAAAAGAAAATCCACAATGGACGCCGTTGCACAGAAACAGACGGCCTCCATAACACTGTCGAGTCTTTGTTGTCTTACAGTCAGCTTAGGTCACATGAGAAGTTATCAATCAATATCACCGAGAACCTAATAACATAATTATTTTCATTCTTTTCACTGGAGACACATTTTGAATTACTACTTGTCCAAAAAATTAAACTGTGAAATGTGGACAGGAGTTTTCAATTATGCACACAAGCTCCTTTGTATGTATGTGAGACTTCTAGGTTAGAGTGCCAGCTTATGCAGGATGTGTTTTACACCCCTTTGGCAACTTTAAACTACAGAAAGCAGAAGCGATTTCTAATCTGTGGTGCCACTAGAAATACCGGGCCCCTTGAAAACAGCTCCACAACAGCCGTAACACGATAAATATGGTGAAATAAGATGGGCATTCCTGTCCTTTTAGGATTGATAATACAAATGTCAGTACAGCAGAGTGCCCCAAGACTAGTGTTGTCATTACACAGGAAATCCTGCCAAGCTTCTCTCGAAACGTTGCCTATATACTTGTGCAGAGTCTGCAGCTCGTGGTATCGACAATACATATACAGTTCATGAAAGGAAAAGCAGCCAACCTCAGCTGCCACAGACGGCCCGTGTGTCTGCACACTCTGTTTCACTTGTCAGAGGAGGTTTGTTTCATAATCTAAATCTAAAATGAATCAGTGCGCCTGTTTGCAAAGCTGGTGTCCCATTCACAGCATTGTATTGTACTGTAGCTCAGGCATTTGGCTCTTGATTGCATAAATGACTTTCTTTTTTTTTCTTCCTAGTTCTACATTGAACCGCCCAAGGTCGTAGAAATATTGTAGAATGTGCTCTTTCTCTACGGAGTACATTTTCCCCTCAGGTAACGTAAGGTGTCTTGGATTTTAAAACCAGGGGGAAAGAATTAAAAAAACAAAAACAACCTTGCCAAGAAAAGATTTTTATGAGCAAATGTGCCCTTAGAAATGTATTACAATAGCAACCACAGTAAAAAACTCACCTCTTCACTTCTTCGTTGCCATGGCATCATGGGGGTTGTAGTCCATGCACGACTTTGCTTTATTCTGCCTCTTCTCTCTGTGTGGGATATGATTTTACTTCACAATGTTATTGTTATGAAGATGAAGTCTCAAGGGAAATTGATTCACTCAAAGGTTGTCTAGACGAGGCGACACGATAGCCGGTTGGTTAGGGTGCAAATGCAGCCCGTTCTCATTCCCAGGGCGTCAAATACGGAGGCTTTGTCACGGCCGTCGGTGTTCAGTACCGCCACACAGGGCACCCTTCAGCGCCGGTATGAAACGCACTGGATGTTCCATTAACTACAATGTAACCCCATCCACGGTAACAGTAAATGCTCAGAGAAAGTGCGCCGGAGTGTGTTGCCGTAGTTTAAAGACCGAAAAGACACACCAGGAGGGAGGGGTGGTGGATGTGTCCAACAAACCCAAGGCTTTCATTCAGGAGACCACTGTTTGTGTCCCGTGTTCACAACGTACAGTGTCATTTTCACTGTACAAACGTAGTAGTTTTATGCCCAACCATGTAGTTCTTTCCTAAACCTAACTATAGTGGCTTTGATGCCTAATCCTAAAGTGACAACAAGGGAAACTTTAGTGGTTTTGATGCCAAAAATAAAGCGACCCCAAGGGGCGTGATAAAGCGGAGGTATGTGATGAGTTGGGATGAGAACGTGTTGCAGCGTCATTCCCCTATTCTCTATCCCCACATTTCCTGTCTCTCTCCACTATCACTGTCAAATAGGGATGTCACAATATCACTTTTTCATTACACGATTATCGTGTCCAAAATAATTCATGATAACAATATTGTCGCTATATCTATAGAAAATATTTACAAAAAACGCTTTCAGTCAAATTCATCTGTAGCTTTGTTTATTGTGCATTTCCCCTCTTTTTTTGGCAAATTAATTACACTCAAAATACAAGTGTAGGGAGGTGGAGAGATAGTCTGAAACCATTACTGTACAAAAGCGTGATTTAAGAGCAGTGGGCAACTCCGGGGTCTGAAAAGTGAAGCCAATGCGGAAGTGCCTTAAACTTGCCTTCTTTCTAATAGCCAGCAGGGGGCGACTCCTCTGGTTGAAAAAAGAAGTCTGATTGTATAGAAGTCTATGAGAAAATGACCCAACTTCTCACTTGATTTATTACCTCAGTAAACATTGTAAACATGAGTTTATGGTCTCAATCACTAGTTTCAAGTCTTCTTCAATACAGCATGATGTTCATTTAGTAAATTATGGTCACATTTAGAGTAAAATAGACGGAAAGTAGGGGATACTTTAGGGCGTGGCTACTTTTTGATTGACAGGTCGCTATACCACGGTATTATCCGGTCTGGGAGTTGTCCATGTTTTCGTCTTAGAACTTTAACCCTTTCACAGTGTGTTTTCAGTTCATGAAAGCTAATTATAAACTTTTTGGTTGCCTAAAAACGTCTTATTAGGCATTCGGTTGTACTTAGCTCCACCCTCTCATGTCACTTCTGGTTGCAAATAACCAACATGGCGACGGTCAAAAATGATGAATTTGAGGATTCAAAAAGGCAGTCCACAAACCAATCAGTGACGTCACGATGACTATACGTCCACTTCTTATATACAGTCTATGTTTAAGAGGTGCTGGATTATTTAGATTAGATTTAAGATTGTCTGGACGAATCAACAAGTGGTGACACATTTCAGAGACTCATGAGATGAACTTGTGTTTGACAAGATCGTCACTGTGGCTCAAGAGAAAACACATTCAAACTAATGAATATAAAACACAGTGAGGGTTTTGCGTTGTATTCTAAGCGATACCACATGAACTGAAATGTCTGAAACACTCAATAATTTATGATCATTTCGGCGTTTCTCACACCCAGCTGCTCCGGCATTAAATGACACATTTTATGAAAACATTTTATGGTTCGGAGAATCTTGTTTTCCTTCTTCTGAGCGGGTCACACGGTGTCACACTCAGTGTTTCTTATGTAATCCACACAAGGGAGCTTACATAATCTATCCGATGGTGAGACCTTGAGGTTTCTGTACGATTGTGGCTCGAGGGCTTGATGTTATTTGTTTACCTGCAGAATCTTTCCGTATTTCTGTGAACACACGGAGAAAAAAATTCTCCTTTTCACTCCAAGCTGTCTTCCACACAGGAACCCATTACAGAGAGAAAAGGTGACATGTAGGAGTAGCACAGGATGGCTGGCCTCAGTTCAGTGCCTCCATCTCCACCCCTGACAGAGCAGTGAATGGCCCTCACTCACAGCTGTCCTGGACTCAGTCAGCCAAGCACAGCTCAAACCTGCAAAACAACACGATATGCTAGGATGCTAAGATGTGCCTGGCAGTGCAATTTTCCTCCTAGAAGAGACGGAGGGACAGGGAGTTATTTAAATGCTAAACAATGCAACCTGTCGCTGTAACCCCAGACAGCTTCCTGATGACTTCCTGGTTGGATCGGTCATACAGGATGCGATGCGTGAGGCCACATGAGGAAAGTGGAGAAATCCTTTTTTCACCCGTTTTATTGACTTGGTGCATGTAACCACACATGGTCACGAATCTACTGTATCTGCAATCCGAATGTGTGTAAATGTCAAATATAGGCTCACTATCATGTTGAAAATTAAATAACAATTGTACTAAGTAATAGAAAATGCAGACAGTATTTTAAAGGTGCTAAATGCGAGATTGGGAGCATTTCTATTGCCTCCGCACGGCTCTCAACAGACTCAGCTAACAGTGCTAACAGCGCTAAAAGTGAAAACAAAGGCAACAGTGTTGACAGAGGTAGCAGTGTTTACCTGGGAGGGAACCAGAGGGTGGGTGCTAGGACGGCGTTATCAGCTGTAACCGCCGTATGAGAGCAGTGCAGAGCGGCGACCGTGAGCTAGCCAGTGGGGCATGCTCACATGCACGAATATGCACTAAAAGCATGCACGGCCAGCCGATTAGACTGTTATCAAGCCATTAAATAGGCGTTATTGTTCGCTATAAGCACCATAGATGTGGGTAAATAGGGGCCTACTACACCCAATAGTAGGTTTTATGATCTATTCACATGGTAGATCACCGAATGAAGGTATAAAAGAACACGACAGCGACGTCTAGCAACCAAAGTCATTATTACAGGAGCAGAAGCGTAAATCAGGCGATGTAGTATAGACAGCGTGAAACTCCATATGGGGGCCAGGATTTGCATTCTGTGTGAAACCACCAACGTGTATTGTCTCTGTGTTCACAAGTGTTAAGTTTCACTTTCATTTTTGAAATGTAGTTATTTTAAGCCAAAACACAATGTTTTCCCCTAAACCTAACTGTTTCTGTTGCCTAAACCTGAAGAAGCCATTTTGTTTGTGTTCAAAACGTAATGTTTCATTCAGTTTTACAACGTGTTAGAATGTGTTGCTTTTAAGTTTCACTTTCACTTTTACAACGTAGTAGCGTAGTAGGCCCCTAATGACTCACATGTATGGTTCTCATGGCGACCAATAACGCCTATTTAATGGCCTGATAACAGTCGAATCGAGAGGCGCGGCTGGCCCGGCTAGCACGGAGAAGCTTGGATTACAACACACACAGAGGGAGAGTGACTTCATTCTCTGCTCAGGTAGATATTACTCCTCTATATCTTTATATAGCAAATAGTTTTTTGATGCTAATGCTCTAGATCTCGTATAGAGCACCTTTAATACACAACTAAAACCAACTAAAGATTACAAATAAAAGCTCACATATTTTCCCAAATCATCTAATATTGCTGAGACCAGTTATGATATCCTAAAGATATTTGATCTTATTCCTTTATGTAATCTTCAACAAATATAGCAGCAGCCAACCTACACCATCTATGGCATGAACAGCATGAATAAAGTTGATCATCATTAGATATAACAGCCTTGCTGCAACAAGATGACACAGAGCACAATTAAAGCTGTCTCTGCACAACTTCATCAGACATGGCACAGCTTGGTGCCATATGGAGGAGAAAAAAGGTACAGGTTGTATAGGTAGGAAGCTTAATCAAGGTTCATACGGTATATATTAACATCCCACAGGGCTGTTGGATGATGTGACAGCTAATGAAAGGAGAAAAATATAGGACTAGATGCGTGGGAGCTCATATAATTCTCTACCACTTGAGTTTCAAAGCTTCTCCAACAGTGTTAGTGTTTGATCTGAAAATGTGGGGATTATTCCTTTTTATATGAGGACTCAACATATTCTGCCATATGTTTAGAGTATTTAGGTTTTACTGAAGTACCTGTTTAAAATGTAATGAAATAGAACAAACAGGGTATTTATGTTCATGGATTCTATTCTCAGGTTAAACGGAGGCCAGGGTGAGTAACAGAATAAAGACGGAGGAGAGACAGGGTGTAGGTTTGTGGAAGCTGTGGTTTGTGTAGGATGAGATTTTGGCCCTGATAAGAAGGTGCTGTCATTTCTGGCAAATGACGAAAATACTATGTTGTCTTGGAGATGGAAAATAGTTCCTTATTTTGCTCTGGATGCACAATCACCATGAGAAATTGGCCTCATTGTCCCGACTAAAAAGCAGTGGTAAAACGTAGGATACATCAACAGTATTGCTACTATATAAGTATATTTACTTCACTGTGACAGTGATATTTATACCTGCTTCAGTAACATATCATTAACAGAGAAATTGTTCTATGCTCAAAGACTATAGTTAGTATGATAAGGAAAAATGCATTTATTCTGATTAGTCAAATGTCTTTATATTTGGTACGGACATACGTTGGGCAAGTATCTAACAGTACAACTTTGAAATTTTTAGATCACATGGAAAATTAAGCTTTTATTAATAGTCAAAGTCCCGATTTTTGAAAAATGAAGAAAAACGCTGAAACATGTTTATTGAATGTTTTCCATATGAAATGATATATTATATATATATATATATTTTACACTGCATATGATATGCAACTTCTTATGAGTTCATAGATACCAAATACTTGATTCTGAAGTTTTGCGAGTGTCACCATGGTCGTTTTATCAAGGGCACTGATCCACATTCAGCATGTCTTAGCTTGAGGTAATGGTCAGAAATAACTGCACCCATAATAAAACCTCACCGCTCTCTCTCTACCAGTGTGGCTCCCAGGTTTCATATGAGGAGCTTCACTTTAAAGAGGACCCATTTTGCTTTTGTGCTTTTTCCCTTTCCTTTAGTGTGCTATATAGTTTTTTTGCTTGTAAAAGGTCTGCAAAGTTACGAAGCCCAAAGTCCATGCCAAAGGGAGTTACTCTCCATCACATAAACACTGCGCCTTGAAGTCCCGCCTTTTCTTCCGTAACGTAGTGATGTCACGTCTGCCTCACACTGAATGCACCACATGACGGGAGTTACACAACGTCACTTTCATTAATTGAAAATGAAATGTAGTATGTAATGTTAGGTCAGGCTGAACGAGGAATAATTCAACAACAACCGTAATGATGGCAGAGAACTCGGCTGCAGAGAGAGTGACACCGTATCCTAACAGATCAAACAATACATATTCGAAAAGTTCGAACCTATGTGTCTTTTTAGAACAAATGTTCAAACGTCAATTTTGGCAAATTCTGAAAGCTCTAGTATTTCAAAAATGTAAAACATTAAAGCATGTAAACATGTTCTAGTAGAGGCTGCACGGTGGTGCAGTGGTTAACGCTAAAGCAAGAGGGTCACGGTTCGAATCCGGCTTGGGGCCCTTCTGTGTGGAGTTTGCATGTTCTCCCCGTGTTAGCGTGGGTTTTCTCCGGGTTCTCCGGCTTCCTCCCACAGTCCAAAGACATGCAGCTTAGGTTAATTGTTGAATCTAAATTGCCCGTAGGTGTGAATGTGAGCTTGAATGGTTGTCTGGGTGTACCTCGCCTTCGCCAAATGTCAGCTGGGATCGGCTCCAGCCCTGCCGAGACCCCGAATGGGATAAGCAGTTACAGATAATGGATGTATGTTTTAGTAGAAACGCAAAATGCAAGTATGAACCTGAAATTAAGCACAATAGGTCCTCTTTAAGACATCCAATCTGGTCTACTGACCTAAACCATCAGCATTAAAGAAATTTAGAGCGTAAGGTGAGCAATACGTAAGCTAGATCGCATGGAAACTGATCATAAACAATGTATCACCATTATTTAAATGGTGCGCTGATAGAACGGAGATTTGCTATTCATTTAGTGAGATGCCTTTACCAAGATAAACATATCAGCAATGAGTACAAGTGGAACAACTCAGTAGCATCCTCTCCTCACAAGAATACCAGGACAGAGCACAGTTGAGCTATTGTTTGCTACTTGTAAGATGTTTTTCAGTGCAGGTAAGAAAATAAAAAATATTCTGTCATTCAATTTTCTTCAGTAGGTGTTCTGTGACAGCAGACAGAGGAGGAATGAAAAGCAGCGGGTGTATTGAAAGGTGTACGTACAAAGCAATAGAGCTTTCGCTAACTGCATTTAGTCACCGTGTGAAACAGAAAATGACGGCAAAATTGCTTTTCGATTCATTTCTCTAAACTGAATGCAACTGCAATGAGTGTGACAAGCTGCAAATTGTGCAATCCCAAATGTTATTAAGCAATGCAGACAGGTAATCAAGACGAAGGAACTACGCTGAGCTCTATGGTTAAATGTTTCCATCTCATACCTCCCTTTGTCTTAGCACACACACACACACACACACACACCCACACACACACACACACACACACACACACACACACACACACACACACATATTCAAATACATGTGCAGAAATCTCCAGTGCTACGGACGTACTTATCTAATGACCTTGTACACGTAGTAAAGATATCCCCATTTGACACAGCTAATTGGTCGACGTGTCAGAGGATGTTTAGCGGCTTAGGAAATCACATCTGCCCATTGATTTCTCCCCCCCGCACCCCCCTCCATCAGACATTGTATTGCTTAATCCAGTCTACAACTCTATTGTTGTGAATCCTCAATGGATTCTCAGGCAGAGGAGCAGGCGAGGAAGAAAGGGAGAGGGAGAGAGATCGAAAGAGAGGAGAGAGAACAAGCGATTAAGAGGCACTTGGGATGGGGAAGGTAAATTAGAGACTGCGGGTTTGTGTGTGTGTGTGTGTGTGTGTGTGAGAACGAGAATCAAACAACAGCGTAGATGCAATCAGACAGATGCAGAAGAGAACACATCCACTCTCCTCCTTTTGTGCTGGAGCATATTTAATGGCAGAAGGGTTGTCATGCGGCAGTATGCCTTCACGTGCCACTGTGTCATGCTACTTGTGTAGGTGCTGAGCTGCTGTGCCAGCTGAGGCGTGCTAGGTTGTGTCGTGGCATCTGCTCTCAGCTTTAAGCTTGTCTGCCCTCTGGTTAATCAGGAGAGTTTCTCTGTCTTCCTGTCTCTGCACTGAATATCTTCTGATACTTTTAAACCCATATTTAGGGTCATAGCCAACACGATCTCATCCCAACTCACCACATACTTTGACAGACCCCTCAGCGTCACTTTACAGTAGCAGTAAACATGTGCTTAATGTTGTGAATTAAACAAAAACACATGCTTAGGTTTAGACAATAAAACTACTTAGTTAGGTTTAGGAAAAAAGCAACATATTTGGGCTTGAAATTACTACGTTTGTACAGTGAAAATGTGACTTGACGTTGTGAACGCGGGACACAAACGAACAGCTGATTGTAACGTGAAAGTGAAACTTAACGCACGGAACATGAACAGCAGCACTTTCTCTGAGCGTTTACGGTTGCCATGGAGGGGTTTATATTGTAGTTAATGGAAAGCACGGTGCTAAAGGGTGCCTTGTGCGGCGGTATTGAACGCCGACCTCCGTGACAAAGCGTCGGTATTTGACAGCCTTGGGAATGAGAAGGGAGTATCTTTAGTAATAATTTGATTGCAGTACATCTTAAATGATGCTTGTGTCAGTGTGTCAAATCATGCTCAACTGATTTTTTTAGTTTAATGGCAAAATGATCAGTCTAAATAATTCAACAATAAAAGTTCATCAGTTCATCCAAATCATAATTAACATTTTGGTATCAATGCGGTATCTATTTATGTGGATAATTTCAGCTATTTCATAATTAGGAATTGTTTATAAACCTGAAGACTGTCAACTGTGAGGTTTCTGAATTATCTAAAATATTGTTTATGGAAACTTTTTGACTTTTTGTGATGCTTTAATCATCAAAAACGTGACAACATTCAATCTTAAAGTTTAGGTAAATAACACCAAAACTTTTCCACCACAGTTAAGTAGGAAAATCAGTGTGTTTGTGATTTCCATGAACTGACCCTTTAAGTTTTTGGCGTGCTCTTACTTTACATAGAGAAAAATGTACCATGGCAGCCACTATGACAAACATGCACACACAGAGTCCCTCTAAGCTGTCAGTACAGTTGCTATGGAAACAAAGTATGTCCGGTTCATATACAAATAAAGCCTTACATTTCTTTGTGACCTTGGCTTGCTGGCAGAACTTCACACCTCAGCCCCCGCTGCATCATGGTCTGTACATAGTCGGTGTAAAACACATAAAAGGTTTGTGTTGCATCATCGTATCAAGATATACCAACGCTTTTAGGGCAACAATGTTTTTAGGTGATGGTTCAGGCTGTTCTCTTACATCGTTAGTAGCTATACCTACGAAAAGTACTGCACTGTAATTCGTATATATCTCACGAAATCAATTCGTATGTAATCCACGTAATCGTGAATCAGGAAGTATAAAGAGCGACAAACGCTGCAGCCGGAGGAGGTCATGGTGGATGAGTGGGTCCAAAAACAATGGACTATCGCCCAGTAGACCGGTGTTCGTATCCCGTGTGAAACCAGAAGTCAACGTTGATTTATTTGTCACTTAACGTCTGTACTTAACGTTACGCCCCTTGCATAATTATTTCAACCCAAACCACAACCTTTGTCTAAACCTAACCAAGTTGTTTCCTGTGAAGACTGAAGTTTATTTTGAAAAGACTGTATGCATGTAACAAGCGGAAATTGACACATGTTGCTAGACATTCGTAAGAGAACGCACAAAAAAAATAAGGAATGACTTTTCGTAAGATATCATACGTTGTATGAGGATACGTTGGATGTTTATATCCCAAATCTTTTCTTTGTCTTTCACTGCCTGCAAAACACATTATCCAGCCTCATAAACTGCCAATTCACACACTTTCAACTTATCACAGACTTAATATTCACACATTCAAACCCCAACCTCGCTGGGTTCAGTTATTTGTGTAAATGAGTGGTTTCCAGAACACACAGTTAAGTTTCTTCTCACCATGGGTGGCCATATTGCTGGAGGAAACAGCAACTTGGAAAATAACTTCACAACAGAAGAAGGGTGTTCTGATTTTTCCCACGGACTGTCTAAATGTTGTATTCTGATGCTGATCCTGGGGTTGAATGACTGTTTATCCCCCTGGCTGAATCGCTGACACGTCACATAGATAACTTCAAAGGCAGACACAATATTTTACATCAAATGGCTGATGATTTGCCTGTGATTCACTGGCACTGAGATAGACAGAGGCCAGAGATGGTACTTTTTTTGTTCCCAGTAGATCTGTAGCAAAGGATTTAGCCTACGGAAATATCATTAGATCAAATACTCAGCCCCTGAAAGCTTGAAAAGTGGTTCTGAAAAGTTTTAGATCTTGAACAGCTGCTCAGTCTGCTTGGAGTTATGACAGTTACGATGGTTTCCAATGACGAGCACCAACTAAAACTTTTCAAATGGCTACTACAGCATAATCCAGTTTGTTGTGCACCTAGACTGTATATAAGAAGTGGACGTAGTCACCGTGACGTCAACCACTGGTTTGTGGACTGCCGTTTTGAAGCCTCGAGTTCGGCATTTTGTCCGTTGCCATCTTGGATTTCTGCAACCAGAGGTGACACAAGAGGGTGGAGCTAAGTACAACCGAACACTAAATAAGACATTTTTTGGTGACAACTGTTATAATCAACTTTCATGAACTGAAAACACACAGTGGAAAGGTTAAAGCTGTAAGACAAAAAAGCGGACAACTCCCAGACCGGATAACGCCACGGTAGCGGCCTGTCAATTACAAGGTAGCCACGCCCTAAAGCATCCCCTGCTTTATGGTCTATTTGACTCTAAATGGGACCATAATTTACTAAATGAACATCATGCTGTATTGAAGAAGACTTGAAACTAGCGATTGAGACCATAAACTCATGTTTACAATGTTTACTGAGGTAATAAATCAAGTGAGAAGTCGGGTCATTTTCTCATAGACTTCTATACAATCAGACTTCTTTTTGCAACCAGAGGAGTCGCCCCCTGCTGGCTGTTAGAAAGAATGCAAGTTTAAGGCACTTCCGCATTGGCTTCACTTTTCAGTTGTCCCACTGGTCGTGCAGTAAGCAGCCGCAACTACACTTATTTCCATTGGTTCTGAGGGTTCTATTAAATGCAGGGTTTCCATACATGATGCAGACAGAAAATTGTCATATCATTCACCAGGTACATTATGGGAGAAGAACATTTGCTCCCTGTTACCTCAGCTTTCTAACTGATTGCAGTGAATCCTCAATGGCATCAGCATGACGTGTTACAGAATGGTTTGAGTGAATGTTGGTGGTGGTGGCTGCGAGAAAATTAGAGAGACAAACAGCAGTCATACATCTGGCTCATTATGTGCAGCGTGTATCAAGGTTAAAGGCGCTGCCAACAGTATGGCTGCCCTCACAGATACTCTGCCCAGAAACAAAGCGTCTGTGCATGTTTGTGTGCGTCTGGTGCAGAGCTGGTTAGACAGATTCCTGAGCTGCCTGTCGGTGTGAGAAGCATGAAGTCATGGCGCATCAATCAGCAACCTGCCGTCTCAGGTGCCACAACCTCCATTGTACCTGGAGCGCTGGAAACTGCTGAGCATGCACTTCATACCTGGTTTAACACCGTCTCCAAACACCCCCAAAAAAAGCTCACTTTACAGATGTCGTCTGAAAACAAGCCGGGCTCACTTGCTTCCACTAACTCGACTTTGCCCAGAGACCCCTGCTGCTCTCATTCATTTGCTCTGTTTTTCCTAATAAAAGTGGAAATAGTTCAGAGCGAGAGGTGAATCATTTCACTCTGCATGTGTCCTTTGAGATAACGTGCCACGGTTACACCACAAATCTCTAGTCTTTAGAAGAGAGAGCGAGAAATAACAAGCTGTCTGAACTATAAAGCATACAGTTGCACACGTCTAATTTCGGGGTCAGAGGACAGATTGCATAAAATGTTTTTCTTCACGCTTATTTCTCTGCACGTACACACTGGACCTGCACAATAGCGCATGCAGCTGAAAGATTTTGGGTTTGTTTGTGCCCCCTGCCTTTGTATTTGTGTAAATCTACTACCCTGCATCTGGAGAATGATTTTGCCTTTGATGACCTTTTCCTTTTGATCTGTGTTCGGCAATATTTTTTTCCTGTACAACAAAAAAGCCACAGACATGATTGATAATGCATGCAAGCTCCGCTGGCTGCTGGCATACCGCTTTGATCTCCGTCAAAACCGAACGAGAGGAGCTGATAAAATGTAGGGCAACCCTCGTTCTGCTGGGTTAAAGGGAACTAGTGGTGCTCGGAATAAATGGTGAGACCTGACTGCTATATTGCTGCTAACACGCACATAGTGTGAGTGTTGGAAATCAAAGGCTCTTCCAATTCGACTGATATTATGTTCTCAATCGTTCTCCTAAGGGCTGCACTGGCCTCTCTCTCACCCCGGTGGGAATTGCACCGACAACCTCTGGTTTCCATCTCTGCTGAAAAAGAAAGAAGAGTGGGATCTGACAGGAGATTGTCGAATGCAGACGTCTCCTCTTGTACACGCTGTATATAGACTGGATCTAAAGTTCTGTGACAGCTTTGGCCTTTCCATAAGGGGCTTCAAGACACACACACCAACAAACACAACATCTCTCATGCGCTCTCTCTTTTTTTTTTTCTCTCTCTCTCCCTCTGTCTAACAGCGCTGCTAGAACATGCATGTATTATTCATTTAGCAACTAGCAGGATGTGGGGCCTTGTCAAGAACTGAACCCACCACAGCGGCGAGCAGAGAGCAGCGGAGGGGGATGGGAAGGAGGAGGAGAGGAGGAAGACAGAGTGACAGAGAGAGAAAGAAAGATGGAGAGATCTGGTGATGTGTGGGTCTAGATACAGTAAACAACAGCAATGCACAGGTGCAGGAGACGCCTCATATGTCTCCCTTAAGAGCAACATATTCCTACTCTTCTGTCAACAGGGAGTTGAACCAACAACCTCTCTCTGCTCCCCACCACAGCTATCTCCGCTGTGGGGGAAATTGCTACTGAAGTTGCTTCCTCGTCTCGCAGCTGCTAAATCTAGGTGGAATATTTAAACTCTCAGCCAGCACAGATTGGCTCCTCTGTCTCCCCTGGCCAATCTTAAACAGCAATCTGACGAGCATTTTCTCCTCTCACAGGCTGTCACTCACGAGACATTTGTGGTTAAAAGAGTCGTAACACTCGGCCAGAATGAGCCATAACTCTGAAGACGGGCTTTGCAGGCTCCCTGTAGGAGGCAGGGGGCGGGTGGAGTGGGGGTAACGGAGTAGGAAAGAAAGCAAAGAGATGGGAGGGATGGTGAAAGATGAAGGAGGGACGAGGGATGCAGGGGAAGGTAGTAAAGGGTCAGATAGAGGAAGGTGGAAAGGAAGGAACACAAACTCCTATATGTCGATGGAAGTGATGAAAAATTGAGCCTGAGGGAAAAGGAAAATTAAAGATGGGCCATATACACACATTGGTTTAAATGGGCTAAATCTCAAAGGCCCCAAGGATGCCCATGTCTGTGTGCAGTGAGCATAATGTGCAAAGAGTGCGGTCAACAGAGGGCAGATAAAGGCCATGTTGCTGGTGGCATGTGGCTGAAGCTGGTTGCATTACAGCCTGGTCTCCTAAACTGCATTGTCAATTATGTTTCGAGGGAATATTTTCCCCCGGATTACGTTTGTTTTTGATGTATCACAAATAAGTTACTAATCATAGTTCGCGTAGGGAGGAGTTTGGGGTGGATGGGTACAGGTACAGCGTGGTAAGGTAAGGTACAGCGTGTGATTTGGCGGCATCCAGTGGTGTGGGTGCGGATTGCAACGAACTGAGTACCCCTCCGCTCACTCATCCCTTTCCAAGACTGCGGTAACATGAGCCGCCGAGTACAAAACCGTGGTAACACCGTTCGCCTCGCTCAGAGCCCATCCTTACCATAATAACACTACTTTAGGAGAAACGGAAGGCAGACAGCAGCTGGCGGTAACACAGACCTTGTCGCCGGTGTGTGGCCCAACCTGCCCTCTGGCCTTGACAGCGCTTCAATTGTGCTGTCATGTTTTTGTCTGGACAGAGATTTATTTTTTAACCATGCATTGTGTAGACAGGATTTTTTTTTTTAGAACAATGGTGGAAGGTGGAAAAACGCTGTTTACAAAAATACCTGTATACGTGTGGACTAGGCCTAAGACAACTATTCACTAACTAGGTTGCCATATCAACTTAAAAGGTGAAGTTATGTCAGTATTTTGTTTACAGTTTGTTTCCAATGCCCCCAAGTGCCCAAAAAATATATACTAATACTGCTTTTACTTAACGTTTAGTAAACATGTAATTAACAAAATAGCAGAATTGATGTGTAGAATTGAACCATTTCTGACTTTGAACATCCCAGTGGTAGTATGAAAAAAGACACTGTGGCAGACAGCAATGCACGCTGCTAACCTCCCCTCCATTTAATCAAATTCGGGGACACAGCAAATCAACTGCATCCACTTTCACTAGGAAAGTTTAATATTTCTTCAAACAAAACTGTATGATATCATACTAATTTGAAAGATTCTCCTGTTAATACTGGCTTGAAGGTAGTTGCATCTAGATTTTCTGATAAAGTGCAGTCAGTGACGTAAAGACAAAAACAAACAGGAAAGAAGAGAGGAGAAGCAGCAGCACTTAAACCAGGAGTCGTCACTTGTGATCAGCCCGGCTCCACTGACAAACGACATGTGAACAAACAAGGGCCAGCGTTGCTGTGAGTAAAAACAGGGCCCAGGGGAGGGGCCGACCCCAAACCATGTGGCCCACCCTGACCCGCCGCCTCCGAGAGCGAGGGCACGTCAGCACAATCACATTATGCTAGATAAATGCTCAGTCTGCACCAAAATATGTGTGGCTTCTTTGTAACAGGAGGCTGCCACATGGCTCGATTTAGAAAAACACTAACTTGTGACTCTGAAGATGACACTGTGTGTATGGGGGTGCATGAGTGTGTGTGTGTGGCACCAACACATGGTTATTATGCCCCCGAGCAGGGCTGAAGACAGCTGCACAGTTGTGAAGACAGTAGAGAATAGAAAAGGGTCTATGGATGTAATTTCTCTATACGCTCATAAAACGGTGCCTGGTGGCCTGAGAAATCCTTGAACTATTCCATCAACGGACACAACAAATTCATAACTTTTACAGCCTTTTTCCCTCCGTTGTTTGAAGCTAATCATAAAGAGCTTCAGTCAGTCTAAGATGTGACATTTATCATTGTACAGCACATACTGTGTCTGAGGGCCTGAAAGCACTTGCATGTGTATTTGTTGTGTGATAAACCGCAGGTGAGTCGAGGTGAGGAGCATTACAAGCCCTCCAAAGCCTGTTCAATCAACTTCTCCCTTCAGAACAAACTGGTTCGCTTTCAACTGTTAATCTTGCCCTCGGAGTAAGTGAGAGTGGTTGGCGTGTTGGCAGGTGTCATTACCCAACAGCCCATGGGGGCGTGGGATTCACAAACAGGAAGTGATGATATTACACTTCTTCCCCCCAGGCTGCGCATTCCTGTCAGGTCTGCGGGAACGCCGGTATTATCATTACAAAAGCGCTCGCTTACTTTACACACGGTGAAGATTAAAACAAAAATGTTTCATAACCCTCCTTCCGCTGTAATAACCCTTCTCCTGAATCCAGATGAATTTTTATATAATTCATTCTATTTTTTTTGAGTAGATTTCGGGAGGATTAATATTTTGGATGAAGCGAGGAGAAGCGAGAAGTGATTTCCCCCGAGGTGGAGCTCCAGGCTGTGAGGAAGGAGTGCTGCCGGTTGATTACCCCGGCTAGAGTGAGCCGTGTCTGGGGAAGCGAAGAACGGGGGAGCCCCCTTCATGGGCTCCGAGGGAAGAGATCCACACTCTGGGAATGAGTTAATCCCATAATGAGTTCCGAAGATGGCGGAGCCGGATCGGCTTTCTCAGCTCGGATAAGAAAGAGAAGGTGAGAGAGAAAGAGGGAGGGTGAAGGAGAGGGATAGAGGGGTTTGAGAGAGAGAGGAGGGAGAGCTGGATAACTCCCCTCTACCCCGGGGCAGTGTAATTATATCTGAGGATGAGATAAATGTCCTTTTAAACACACTCCCTTGCATACACACACATACGCACACAGGATCCCAGGTAACGTATAGATGTTCCAGACCTTGGGCATTTCTCCACAAGTCTCCAACTGAGTGAGTGATTTCTCTAAACTGCACCCTTGGGCCAGCGAACGACCATAAGCCAGGCTGTCAGGAAACGCGGCACACACATTTGGTTAACTTCCCAGCACACACACACAAGCAATCTGGGGAGCGTGGGCCAGCAACAGTGTGAGAGGGAAATGGGTGATAAAATCCTCATTTTCCTTCATTGCCGGGTCGTTTGTCTTCGTCGCGCAGTCATGGAAATGCTGGCCGGCAACCGAGAGCTGAGTCACGTCAGGTGTTCATCGATCATTGGACTGTTTACTGTTACTCTCACTCGCTCTTTCCGTTCTTTCTTCCCTCTGACCGGCTCGCTTCGCCTCTATCTCTCACGCACATTAACTCAGCGGGTAGTTTGACCCCACACAACCTTTCTTTATTTATCTCCTCCGCACTCTGTCATTAAATTTTATTAATGGATAAAAACATGCATAAGGTGGAAGGGGGATATTGATGGATGTTTTTCAGATACGTTCATGGACTGGACCCAATGTGCACAGCCCAAGACTAACAGTGTAAAATAAGTGTTCTGTCAGCTGAGGAAACAAGTTTGTTTCTCAGTATATATAGGGGGAAATTGGCAGTATATTCGACAGAGTGAAAGTGTGAGAACATCAGAAATAAACTCCCTCTGAAATATACAGTAGCAGAATAAACTCAGCAGAGCGGCCAACCTTGCTAACACTGAAAACGTCTCTAGCTTGCAAAGTTGCAGCCGCATCTCATCTCATCAAACATCTAAAAAAACCCAAAACAAAATAATACAATTGACCGTACGCTAAACCCCTTCCCGAACTGCAGTTGTCCAACCGCAACTCAGTGCAGGAGGCCTGTCAAGTTATTTATGTCCTATTAGTCTACATGCCAACGTGATGTGCATGGGGAATACAAAGACTATCAAGTTTTTAGTCTTTCAAAAACACAAAACACAAGAGCAAAATTGTAAGAAATTGATTAAATGATGTGTCTGCTCTAACTTATGCTAAAAACGTAAGCTAACTTACGCTGCATACGTTGGCATAAGTCAATGGCTCACAATGGTTGCTACTTCCAAAGCCAAGAAGTATAAAGTAACACACCTCTGGGTCTGGAAAGTGAAGCCAATGAGGAAGTGCCTTAAACTTGCATTCTCTCTAATAGCCAGCAGGGGGCGACTCCTCTGGTTGCAAAAAGAAGTCTGATTGTATAGAAGTCCATGTGAAAATGATCCTACTTCTCACTTGATTTATTAACTCTGTAAACATTGTAAACATGAGTTTATGGTCTCAATCGCTAGTTTCAAGTCTTCTTCATTACAGCATGATGTACATTTAGTAAATTATGGTCCCATTTAGAGTCAAATAGACCATAAAACAGGGTATGCTTTAGGGCGTGGCTTCCTTGTGATTGACAGGTCGCTACCACGGCGCTGTCCGGTCTGGGAGTTGTCTGTGTTTTCGTCTTACAACTTTAACCCTTTCATAGTGTGTTTTCAGTTCATGAAATTGAAACATTTTGTCCGCCTGAAAATATCTTATTCAGCTTTCGGTTGTACTTAGCTCCGTCCTCTCGTGTCACTTCTGGTTGCAAAAAAACAACATGGCGATGACCAAAAACCAAGACGGCGACGGCCAAAATGCCGAACTCAAGGCTTCAAAACGGCAGTCCAGAAACCAATGGGTGACGTCGACCACTGTTGTCATTGTAAACTGCATATGTGTCATGGGAGAGCGGAAAGCTTTAAGTGTGACAGAAACAAAAGGGTCGATTGCTTAGCTAAGGTTCGGCAGTTGGAAAAAATTATCTTTAGGCTTCGGGTTATTCTTATTTTAATTTCATTAAAATATGTTTTTTAAGTTTTTGATATATTTTTCCTCCTTTCAACAAAGAGTCTGATGGCTTAAAAGTGCAAGCAGCCGCTAACAAACTAACAAAAAGACAAAAATCTTTTCAAACTTCCACCTGGTCGCTGCTTCACTAACCTTCTTCACTGGGGCTTCAGTTTTACAGGTGTAAAACTAATTTTTCTTGTGAAAAAGTGTCCAATGTTGTTCCTTTAACAGCAGCAAGTGAAATATGCAATTTCATAACCTGCAGAAAAACACGGGCGGTTGCCACGAAAAACAAACAATTCATCAAATTACTCAGGGTGAGGAGGTAGTGATTGATGGGAACAGTGATTGGTCTTTCACCACAGCGATCCATTACTGTATGGCATGTTTCAAACTGTTGTCGGGGTAACCAGGTGATGTGGACTAAAGAGGCAGACTGATGGGGTGGAGTGAAGATCTGTCAACGATTCTGGTCTCGTGCTGCTGTTTCGATGAGCTGCACAGGTGACGGAGAGACAGAGATCTGGAGGTTGACTGCAGCAGTTACATGTAAAAATCCTCTCCCCCACACACACACACACACACACACACACAGAACCTGATACACCTACACAGTAAAACTCTCACTGGAGTCCAGCAAATCAGAAGTTCATGTGTATGTGCAGGTGAGTGTATTTCAGCTGCCAGTGTGTGTGTGTGTGTGTGTGTCAGGAAGAAGACTGAAGACTTGTACTGTTCAGCTTGTACAGGATGACTCAGCAGCATTCAGCCCCCACGGGAACACAGGCTGCCTGTTAGCGCTCAGCTAATAAGACGCCTGCCTGAGCCGATGCGTCACCATCCCACCTGAACACTGCAGAGAGAGAGAGAGAGAGAGAGAGAGAGAGAGAGAGAGAGGAGGAAGGAGGGAGAGATGCAGATGTAGATATTAGAGAGAGGGAAGTGTCTTGAAGATGAGTGCACCTGTCTCCCAGCACAAGCTGCTGCTCTCTTTCTCTCTTGTGAGTGTATGCGCGGCACAAAGAAACACAGATATTTCCACAACCACTCACAGACTCTATATTGTACTGTATTGTATATATCAGACTGTTTTACGTGACTTTACAGAAGCAGGTATCCAGGTAAAAGACATGCATCACAAGACAGAACGGTGATATTGGAAAACTGCAAAACCCTGAAACAAAAAATAAGTGAAGCCTATATAGCAGCATCGCTCTCCTGGACCTGGAGCACGTCATGTTCATTGACGAGTAACTCATTTGCATATTGAATACAGATCCAGATATTGTAATGCAGATTACATGTCACTACCAGGTATAAATGGGGTCTTATTCTCGCTATATAAAAGGCTACTTCCTGCGTTGATACTGAATGCTTGCTTTTGCACTTAATTCATGCCCGACTGAGTCGTCCAATATGAATATAATGCCAGGGGGTACTGAGCTGCCAAAGAACACGAGAGGTAAGACAATCACACAGGCTGCAAACGAACCCCAAACCATATTATTCAAACTGCTTATTTGGAGGCGAGACTGTAGCTGAGCTTACCCAAAATGTCGGTTACAATCAGTGCGTTTACAGTTGGCTTTCACCAATAAGTGAATTTCTTAAATGTCATGTAAACGAGAAACCTGGTTTTCCTATAATATGGGTATGGGATTAGAGAAACCTGATATCCTCAGCTACATAGAACGCAGATGTCTTGGCCACGTATAGGCCTACGGATAACTGGGAGTTCAAATCAGCTTTTTTAAACTAAGCAAGTGCACGACAAAGACTGCAGACTATTTCTTCCATACCATACCTGATAGGAATAATAGTCACAACTATGACAACCCAGGTAGTATAGAAAAAGAGTTTTCCTTCTAAACGCATATTCTTGTGAATACTTTCTCACATATTCAAGTCACTCCTGGTTCCTTCAAACACGCCCACACACATACTGTAGATAACCAGACACATAAAGGCAGGCCGACTGATTGACACACACACACACACACACACACACACAACCGTTTTCTTAAGTCCACTGGCGATGTCTAGCACTTCCATGGACTCTGTGTCCAGAAGAACTGGGACAAGTTTTTTTAAACCATGTTTTCAGTTCAACTTTCTGTGCGTGTGAACGTGTGTGAATAACACACCACAATGTGCTGGGTCGTTTGAGGTCAGGTTGGATAGCGCAGACGTTATCCGGCTATCTATTCCAGCTATCTATTCCAGCAAAGGCACAAACCCAGGGAATTTCCTCACACTGGCCTCATTCTCATTGCAAAGGAAGGATTTTAAAAACAACATTTCAGCACAGCTGTGGAACAATTAAGCTTTTCTGGTCAGTGGATTTCGCAAATTAAAACCTCAGAGATTCCTAAACCAAGAGGGAAAACAGACACTGATGCAAAAACAAGTTTTTCTAACCCTCAAAGAAAAACAGATAATCTGTGTGAATCTGACCTGGACTTTCCCCCAGACGGATGTGTCACAGGGAGATGCATGCATTAATAAGCTTGCGGACCAAAGTGCATTTCCACTTCTCAAACACACACACCCTGAGAGGCCAACACACACACACACACACACACACACACACAACTACATCCCTCTGAACCACAGGCTTCTCCTTTCAGTCAGAACAACATTCAAGTTTCTCATACAGAGTCAGTAAAGGAAACACAGTCAGCAAAGGGGAGAGAAAAAGAAGTAGAGGACGACCAAACGAACAGAAATGTTCTAAGGTTGTTTTGTGGGTGTTGGTTTTTTTTCTTGTCACTGTTGATGTGCTGTGTTTGTGTTCCTGTCCTGTTGAAAACCTCACATACCAGCTCCGGCTTCTACATCTGAGGCTCCATTTATTTATACTGACAGAATTTCTGATTATTTTTATACCCTTTGTGGCATGTTCTCATGGCTGACTACATTGAAAAGCAACATCACGGTGTATAACTTTTCCCTCGTCACAGTCACGAATAGATCTGCCACAAAGGTAGAAAGAAAAAATCAGAGAGCCTACTTGGTTCTTGTGTAAAGGCAGCTTGGCAGTTTGTGTGTTTGCCATGTATAAAAAGTAACTTTCAACTTATTTTCTACTTATTTGACTGCATTAAAATCCTTTTACATGTTCAGTATGCATTGAACAATATTCTGGTTTAGTTGGACAACAAATAAGTAATGAAATGTATTAAATACATCAACTCAAGCTAGTTAGCATTCTGAGCTAACACATGTCTGCAGCTGCTTCACAGTTAAATAACTCCTGCGATGCATTAATGCTTTTGAGAAATTCATGGTAACAAGTTAAGTTAGTCTAAAGCCATGCTAGCAGCTCTGTGAGGCTGTATCAAGCCACCAGAGTGACTGACTCTAAATGGGACCATAATTTACTAAATGAACATCATGCTGTATTGAAGAAGACTTGAAACTAGCGATTGAGACCATAAAATCAAGTTTACAATGTTTACTGAGGTAATAAATCAAGTGAGAAGTAGGATAATTTTCTCATAGACTTCTATATAATCAGACTTCTTTTTGCAACCAGAGGAGTCGCCCCCTGCTGGCTGTTAGAAAGAATGCAAGTTTAAGGCGCTTCCGCAGTGGCTTCACATTTCAGACCTGGAGTTAGCCCATTGTATTGGATAAATAAAAAATTTTGACCTGATGATGGTGCTATGATAAGTTAAGTGTTAAGCAATGCTGTTACAATTGATCCTGAGGAGAACATGAATGTATCATGGCAATCCATATTTCAGACCGAATGACATTTTCATCCAAAGAGCCACGCTGCTAGTCTGGCTAGAAAGCAGGCTAGCAGGTGTGAGATTATTTTCTGTTTATATCAATTCAAGATTAGCATTTGCCAGTAATCTCACACATCAAATCAACGTTTTGCTATGAGAATCAGTAGCACAGCATTACACAATTTACCAGATCAAAAGTTGATGGACCACTCCAGATACCACCGCAGATAAAACTGAAACAGTCTTTCACATCAACAACAGAGCAAATCAACTGATTATGTTGTTCGTGCGGTGAGGAAAAACTATCTGCAGCAATAACGCAGGCAGGCTGCAGGGCTTGTCTTTGTAGCTGTGCGACTATACACTGTGAGATGAGGGGAGTAAAAATCTCACTGCTGTGTCGACGAGCACCAAAGGTTAAATATGGTGTGTGTGTGTGTGGAGGAGACTAGCATCCACCTCATGAATTATAATGTAAGCTGTCAGAGCGAGCGTGTCTTCGGGATCGTAAGTGGCCAGTTCACGTCAGGACAGGACAGCTCGGTGCTTGATTACAATCCTGCCTGTTAGAAGACACACAGACAGACCATGACCATGACCACCAACAGGAAACCAGGGTGTGGCAGGTCCTACAGCACCTCCTGCTCCTCATGTCCTGTTGATTTACATCACATCAGCGACAGTGCGTTTAAAGAGAACTGATGATCTCGACATTAAAAATCACCACAACCTTAACTTAAATATTCTGTAACACCTTAGACAACACTGTATCTCTACAGAACACTCATTTATCACACAGTAAACACCAATAAACTAACAACACATTCGTCCACACCCTCCTCCAACCTGTGTGTCCTTGATATTTACTCTCAAAACCAACATGTGTGGGTGTTTTGATTATCCATATTTGTCATTTGTGTGCATGGTTGAGTGTGCATATATGACTTTGTGTGTCTTAACCACGCTTGGATGCACCTGTGTGTTGTGGGGTAGCTGTGCCCGCGTGTTGTCTCCGAATAGCAAGTGACAGTAGGTACCAGACCAGAGCAGGGAGAGGCCCAAACAGGCAGCATGGTGGGTGGGGGGAGGTGAGGGAGAGAGCGAGAGCACCCGGGGGGCTTTCCATGGTGCTGGGCAAGACATGAAGGTCATGTCGCTAAGCATCAGATCAGCTGGACCGCTGGCCTGGGTGGGGTGCGTTTGTGTGTTTCTCAAAGAACGGTATCATGAAATGCTCTCGAGGCATCTCAGTGTTTCTTTGTTCAGTTTGGGTGGTTGAACGCTGTAGAGCAAGAATCAAGGGGATCATGTTTTCAATATCTGTCATCTTGAGACGTCTGTTTTGATTTTAAACACATCTGTAGCCCCCATAGATGTCTACATGTTCATGTGTTACTTCCAATTTCCAAGTAATCCACTGTAGATTGTCTAAATCTGTGATTATTGAAATATTTAAAACTCTTAAAGCTGCATTAATCAGTATTTTGTATAATCAAGATTGGATAAAATTACTGTGTTTAATGTGAAAGTGGTCACTTAGTGACAAAACTACAGATAATTGTCAACCAACTCAGCATTTTCCCTTAGCTCTGCGGAGCAGTTTAGCATCTTTTAGCTAAATGTTTTGGTTTTGTGGTGTGCAACGTTACTGTTTTGATTCCCTTTCACATCTCAGCATTGTTTCCAGCAGCAGCAGGCAAACAAAGACAGACAAAGTTAGCGAGTGGAGCATTTAGCAGCTAAAGTTGAGTTGGTGGAGACCAAAACAGAGCTAAAATAGACTGGATATTGGACGATTCCAAATGAAAGTTAATGTTGATCTGTATCTGCTGGTTGAAATCATTTGTTATCTATTACAAGACACAATTTACTCGGCTATAAATGATTGATGTTGGGTGAAAACCTCATGAATCCAATTTGCTGATTTGTTTTCATGTCTGTTTACTTTTAGCCTGATAATCAGACTAAATTACCACTTCATTTTCACTTCATTATTCACTGAAAAATTGGAGATTTCGAGTGGCAATTCAGAATTCTGGTACAAAGCTAACATCCTTCATTCTAATGTAGCTGTGAAACATTGTCCATCCTTTGCTTTCCACCCCCACTGGATAAATTCAATTGGTGTATTTCCTGGCTCCTGAAAGGTTTTTGCTGATACAGTTTACAGTTTTCAAAATGAAGTTAAATGAAACAAAACATGGTGAAAACATATTACAGACACCTGAGTACCAGTTATACTGACTAGACCGGATCATATTGTGCCAACAGAAAGCTCCTTTGTGAGTCAGAGAATAAAAGAGAAAAAGAACCTTGCTACATTTGGCGCTTGAAGTTGTCTCGATACTTCAACTCTTTTCATAAAAAGTTCTCTCACAGAGCAATACAGAACATCTGTATTTGTGTGTGTGTGCATCTGGGTGTGTGTTTGTGTTTGGGTGTGTGTGACTGAACCCGTCAGTAAATCATAAAGTCTCCTCTCTCTCCCAGTTCAATAAATAACCATTCCCCAAAATGCCCGCTTTACTCACAGGTCAATTTCATCGCAGTCTGACAGAGAGGACTCCCCAGGGAGAGGGGAATGAGTCAAGGAGCACAGCCTGCTTTCCAATATACAGACAAGGGCTGCAGGAGAACCAGCGTATGACTCACCAACCATTCACCCAAATATTTCTCCACCTTACCTAAGACCTGCCTGCTGCTGTGACCCTCTGTCAGAAATATGTTGTATGGCTCAAAAATCCCTATTTTTGGGTGAGGCAGACATTTACAAATTCTATTTATTACACATGCATGAAATGTGATATAAATGTATGTAATAAGTGCTGAATTGATTAGTCAATTAATCAATTTTCCATGTAAAATAAACTGCTGACAATATTGATAATCAATGTCAATCATATGTGGTTTTTTTGTGAACTATGTAGCTTCAATGTTCCCGGTTCCATAGTCTTATTTTCCTCTGTATCTGCATTTAAGTACCAGTGGAACAGGTAAGTATTCTATTGGTCTGGATTTATACAACAAAATGACACTGTAAATTGTGGGCTGTATTATAAAGTGTTTACCGCTCCAGCTTCTTTTCTCTATTTTCTATCACTGTAAATTGAATATCTTTGGGATTTGGACAATTTGGATTATTCCCTAATGCAGCCCTATACTGTATGGAATACATTTTATGACATGATTTTGCATTGCATCTTCTATTTATGTAATGTGTTTGTAGGAGATGTTTTGATATCCATATTTGCACCCGATTCGACTGTTATCAGGCCATTAAATAGGCGTTATCAGTCGCTATAAGCACCATAGATGTGGGTCATTAGGGGCCTACTACGCCTACTACGTTGTAAAAGTGAATGAAACGTCACTTTTTTAACACAAACAAAAAGACATCTTTAGGTTTAGGAAATAAAAGTACAACTTCTTTAGGTTTAGGAAATAAAAGTATAACTTCTTTAGGTTTAGGCAAAAAAAAAACAGTTAAGTTTAGGGAAAAACATTGTGTTTTGGGTTAAAATAATTACAAACACAAAGACAACTACACATTGTTGGTTTCACACAGGATGCAAACTCCAGTCTCCTGGGTGAAAACCTTGTGTTTTATCCGTAATCCCCAACCTCCAACCCTTCATACTCTCTATACTACAGGGCCTGACTTCCTCTTCTGCTCCAGTCATAATTACTACGGTCACTAGAGGTCGCTGTTGTGTTCTTTTATACCTTCTTTCGGTGATCTATCATGTGAATAATTGATGAAAACCTACTAGTGGGTGTAGTGGGCCCCTATTGACCCACACCTATGGGGCTTATAGCGACTGATAACGCCTATTTAATAGCCTGACAACAGTCTAATCGGCTGATATTTTTGTATGAGCGAATGGATTTAAGTGTAAATGCTAAAATCCTGAACCAAACTGCACTGAAAAACATACATATTGAAAGTCTAGTTTTACCTCGAGCTGATATGCTTGTCTTGGCTTACAGCCGATCAACAGTGGATTCTCTCCAACCATGTCAGTACAGCGCAGCTGCTGATCAAAACCAGGAGAAATTCAAGGGGAGAGGTTTACTGACAGTACTGTATGTATCATGTATATATATGTTGGTGAAAGAGAGGTCAACGAGAGAACGAGAATACATCCTGCAGCGTTGTTTGCCATACTGCCTAATGAGTGATGACAGGTGTAGGTGCTAGCAGGGGGAGGGGCAGTAAAACAGAGCTGGGGTCACGTGGAGGTCAAGGTCCTGACACTCTCACGAGGATCACTGCCTGACATGTCATCTCTCCAAACAAACACAAACAGCAGATAGAGAGCTGATTACTGAGAACATCTAATAAAGAATGAATAAGAAAATGAGGGAAAATGGTGGTTCTTTTCTTTCCAGTGGGCAACCTCTGGGTCTAAAAATTGAAGCCAATGCCTTAAACTTGCATTCTTTCTAATAGCCAGCAGGGGGCGACTCCTCTGGTTGCAAAAAGAAGTCTGATAGTATAGATGTCTATGAAAAAATGACCCTACTTCTCACTTGATTTATTACCTCAGTAAACATTGTAAACATGAGTTTATGGTCTCAATCGCTAGTTTCAAGTCTTCTTCAATACAGCATGATGTTCATTTAGTAAATTATGGTCCCATTTAGAGTCAAATAGACCATAAAGCAGGGGATGCTTTAGGGCGTGGCTACCTTGTGATTGACAGGTCACTGCCATGGCGTTGTCCGGTCTGGGAGTTGTCCGGTTTGTTTTCAGTTCATGAAAGTTAATTATAACCTTTTTGTCGCCTAAAAATGTCTTATTCAGCATTCGGTTGTAGCTCCACCCTCTCGTGTCACTTCTGGTTGCAAAAAACCAAGATGTCGATGGCCAAAATGCCGAACTCGAGGCTTCAAAACGGCAGTCCGCAAACCAATGAGTGATGTCACGGTGACTACACTTCTCCACTTCTTATGTTTCTTTCACAAAGGTGGGGAATGCAATCTTTTAATTTGATTAATCAACATGTTGTTGTTGTCAACAGCGTGAATATAGAGTCCATAAAGAGGCTATTCATGTCCAAAAAGACCTCCAACATCAATATGTCAACATTCTAGCTACCACCTATGTGCAAGCCAGCACCTCACCAGAATAGGTGAGGTGCATTTTCCTTCAGATCTTCATCAGTTTCCTTTCGTTAACCATCCAAACCTCGGCACAAGATGTGACACTGACCACAGCACCCCGATGCACCTGATTTACAACATTACTTCACTTTTTGAAAGATCCTCCTATTGTTTGTTACCATATCCATCCCTGGCTTGTGCGTTTTCAATCCAAACCACAAGTGGTTCACCTGTATGTGCACTAATATCAGCTTTTACATATTTACAATATCCACAGCACTGCAAACTGTCACACTGATGGATAATATAGAGACCTTGGTGGCAGCACGGTGAGTCAGACCCTGTAAAAAAAGCAGCTGGGAGACGTGTCTTTGTGGCCTTGTCCAAGCAGAAAGCTTCATCTGCCTTTCAGGACCAGGCAGAGGGGGCCGATGTTCACACATTAGACTGTGTGACCTCCGCTAGCTGACAATGTGAGATCGAGCCACGGGCTGCGGGCAGAACGTGTTGCATTTGGATCTGACACAAAGGTACATGCAGTTTTCAAATTCTGAGAAACACCAATGTGCACTCTTACGCAAACCAAAAAATGCCCACACAAGCATGTTTAACACCTGCTTACAAAGCCCCCTAAAAAACACACACACAAGTGCACAGAAGACACACATAAGCGCTCGCAAAAACACACACACAGATAATGTGTCTTGATAACATTATGGATGGATGAGTGAGCAGCTCCATAGAACAGTGATTACTGGCTGCTGTGTGTGAAAGGAAATAGATTAGTCACTGTCTCAGCTCTCTCCCTTTTAATAACACAACATATAAACACTCCTTCATGCTGTCTGAGTGGAAAAAATAAACTCAATATTCAATGTTAGGCTCCAAGGAAACAGCTTTTTAATAGAGAGTGTGGCATAAAGTGAAAATAATATGAATTACAGTGATATCCTCTTCATCATCATGAATGTGTCTGCTTTAGTTTATTAAACAAATTTGAAAAACATGTTTAAAAAAAACCTGACACTACTCTGTGAATCATCAAGGCTATTATTATAGTCACATTTATGCCAACTGTTCCTTTGTGCATCTTCCTCAAAGCTTTTCACAAGCTTGCTATGAAAGAGAATAATTTTACAGAGAGTTTGAGGGAAAAAATGACCGCGGCAGCCTCGCACAGATCCTTGAAAGACGGAAAATACTTGGAGAGATGTTTAATGGAAAAAAGTACCTTCCTTTGTGCGTGCTTCAGGTGTTAGCGCTGCTCTCTCCCATCACAGGTGCATTCTGGGCAGATGGGAGATGAACCCTGCCGTTGAGCAATTCTTATGGATTTTTTTTTTTTTTAATCAGATAGACAGACACATGGACAGACAGATAACACAGGCAGGAGAAAAAAACTGTTTCCCATGATTACGTTCATAGAAAATGCACCATTTTTCGATTCAAAAATCCATTGTCGCACAATCCGAGAACAATAAGATTTACTGATTTGTTGGTGGAAGGAGTTATAATCCTTAAATGGGCGATGGTGAAATTGGTAATGAGTTTGACAGTATTTTTCCTCACTATCGACACGACAGCATGATGCTGATGAGCGTGACGCCTCACCTAATCCCACACGAGAGCCGCAGACAAGTCGTCTGACAGCCGACACACAGGGGGGTGTCAGAGAGACGCCGGCAACAAAGGGTCTTGTTTATTAACGGAGCTCGTGAGGCGACAAATGAACCATGAAATGAGTATCTCGCACACAACACAGACGTACCAGGTACGGTATGGCGAGGGCATGGAGGGAAAGAGGGAGAGCAACCTGTGTCACGCCGTGAAAACGCTCACAAACATACAGATAAAAAGAATCAATTTCATGGGTCGTGATAGTAAACAGAATGTAGAGGCATCTGTACAACAGATTGTGTGACCCAGTTTATGGAGGCTGTGTGCCGGTGTGTGCGTATGCCAATCAGTCAGTCCTCTGGTTTAAAGGAGTAGTTCAACGTTTTGGGAAATACACTTATTTGCTTTCTCGCTGAGAGTTAGATGAGAAAATTAACATCACTCTCCGATAAATATGTAGATGGAGCCAGCAGCCGGTTAGCTTAGCTTAGCATAAAGACTGGAAACAGAGGGAAACAGTTAGCCTGGCTCTGTCCAAACGTAACTAAATCTCTTACTCTTATGCTTATTAATTAACATGGCATATCTTGTTTGTTTAACCTGTACAAAAAACGAGGTGTACTAGGGGTTATGTGTCGGACTATTTGTCGTCCGGGTGCAGTTACTTCGGCCAAGAAATAGTCCGGTACATAACTGTGTTACAGAAAACAACCAATTCATGATACAAAAAAATGATGAAAATTTTATTGTTCTTGCAATATGATACCTTTAATGGAACAGTGTGTAGGATCTGGCAGTATCTCTGGCAGGAGATATAGAGTCCCACGGTGCAGATTGAACCGTTACAAACATTCATTCTTGCCAATGTCTATTAAACTTCTCAACAACTCGTAACATAAAGCTATCATAAGGACAGTGCAATATGTTTAGACAGTGCAATATATTAAATAGGGACAATGCAATATGTTAAATAGGGACAATGCAATATGTTAAATAGGGACAATGCAATATGTTAAATAGGGACAGTGCAATATGTTAAATTGGGACAGTGCAATATGTTGCATCTGTGTAATATTGGGCTATTGTCTGTGCAATATGGGCAAGACGGTAGACGGTGCAATACCTGCCATGGTGTGTGTGATAGTATGTGCCATTATGTGCGTAGACTGTGTATGTGTTGAAACATCTGTTTCTGTGGAACTGTTTCCCTGTCTTGTGTGGAATCGTTTATTATTGTTGTTGATACTGTTTTAATTTAGTGTTTGTAACTGCAGTTGGACGGAGTCCAGGAAAATTTCCCCACGGGGACAATAAAAGTATCTTATCTTATCTGATCTTATCTTATCTAGCAGTGAGGTTGCAGATGGCAACCAACTGAAGCCTCTCCCGTGTGTTTAGAAGAACTGTGGTGGCCGACACAAAAACGTGAATGGGCCTCTCTAGAGTCAGTTGTTGTAAGAGTAACATAGTTTGTTTGGAGCAGAGACAGTGTAGAGTGTGTGTGTTTGTGGAAAGTGAGTGGTGAAGCAAGAGAGAGAGAGCGACGTCGACGAGAGCGAGTAATGTTATTGACTCTGGCCCAAGCTGTTCTGGGCTACTGTAGAATCATGGAAGTGCAACATGGCGGACGCCGTGGAGAGGACCCACTACCTATGTAGATATAAACGGCTCGTTCTAAGGTAACGAAAACATGATTCTTATTTTCAGGTGATTTTACACTAAAGAAAACATGCTTATTAATATTATATTCCATTTCTGCCAATAGATCCCTCGAAATGTTACACACTGTTCCTTTAAAGCGGCAGTGTTGTAGAAATGGAGCAAATATGATTTTAAAAAGTTATTTTTATTAAACGGTCACTATATCCTGCATGAAACAGATAATCTGAAAAAAATCCTGTGCCTCTGTGTCCTCCGGTGCTCCTTATGGCAGCTGCAAGATTTCACAGACCAGAGGAAAACAACCAATCAGAGCCGAGCTGGAGTTTGCCGTCTCTGAGCAGCTGTCAATCACTCGCGAACTCCGACCAAACGGTCAAACTAGGCAGCGCTGATCAAATATGAATCAATATTCTGTTACTGTAATGTCTATTTCTCGCCTCAAATATTTTCAGAAACATCTTGTAGTGTACTGTTTAGCTGTAAAATGAGAAAGTTTGTCACCCACCAGCCGGAGTACGGCTCTGTCTATCGTGCTTCGGCCATTTTAATGCCAAGATACAACATCTAATGGTCACCCAGAATTCATAGTATTCAAGAAATAGTTATCAGAGACAGCAGAGAGTGACAGAATATAGGGGATATAAATGGTTGGTAGGGAGGGAGTCAAATTAGCCACAGACACTGTAACACTGTAAATGACAAACTTATAAGTATAGCAGAGGTACTATTTGTACTACTTGCATTCTCCATACTGTCCTCAACGCTCAGAGTTGATTGCTGATGTTGGGAGGTAGTGAGTGTGTTGAAGGTGACGTTTGGAGGCAAAGTGTCCCAGAGATGTCCTAGATTTTTCATAGATATTTTTTATGGCAGAATTACTGGATTTTCTCTGGAAAAAGGAACATAACTTCTGTTGTAATGACCACTATAAAATGGTACCAAGATTAATAGTGTAATAAAGTGACTGTACGTTCATTTAAAAAAAATATATATATATATATATATATATAATATATGGTACATTTTCAGTCAGTTTATAATGAACCCAAGTTAAAATCTGTCGAAATCGCACCTGGTTTACTAAGCAGCCCAATGACAGCAGGGAACCTGGCCTGCCTTAGTGTCCTTGAGCAGGAAACTGAGACAGTTCCAGGAGACTACAACCTGCATTGATCGCCTTGTGAGGTGGAAATCAAATTTCCCTTAAGGGATCAACAGTGTCAGAGAGAAAGTCTTTACTGTGCTGCAATGAAACGATTGTAAGAGGGGTGTGACACACGGACGGAGGAGTGTAATGCTGCCATCTATGGGCAGAACCAAGCTTTCATTGATGCCTCAGCAGACAACTCCCTTTCTTCTCATACCAGAGTCCAAATCAGTCTCCTGCCTCCACCAGAACCCTGTCAACTACGTCCCACACGAGTCTAATATGCAGTTACACCCACACAAAGCTCATTAAAACATTACAAAGTCCACACTACAGCTTCAACACCCTCCTCCTCTAACAGAAGTTGACCACACATGACCTGCAGGCCGCTGCTGATTGGCATTCAGTTGCCCTGTTGGCTCTGGCCAGCTTCTCACCTGGCAGACACCCTGCCAGCAGGTAAAGAGGCAGAGGGCATCATTCAGAGGTCCTTAACCCTGTCACTTATCTGCTACTACACACACACACACTCCCTGCCTTCAGGGGAGTGAGCGCACTCACAACATCCACAAACTCGTGTGCACTCTCAGACATCACGTCACATCCGGCTCTGTGCATGAAAGCAGCTAAATATTAATTTCCTTTTGCTGTCATAAATAGCCGGGTTTGATGGATACAGCCCACATGCCTATCATCAGAGTTAAATTGATCACAGTGTGGCTGATGTACATCATGTGGTGGGTAGCGAAAGCCTTGCTGGAGAGTGATGGATAGCTAAAGTGAAGGCAGCTAATTGGAAGTTTAAGGTAAAATCACACTGTCAGTGGGGAGGGAAATTGGCTGTGTTTAATTTATGTTCTCTAGATGAGTCCTAGTCGAAGTTACAAGATGAGAGACGGCACATATGGAGTTTTTTTATTTTTTTTTTAACTGTTTCTTTCCGAGTATTAATCACAAACAAGGAGCGGAAAAACAAAGCAGCAGGGTTGAAAGGAAAAATGATTTGATGTATTAAAATCAAATATTCTTTTTACAGCTTTCATGCTGTGCCAGTCTGTGCCACATAATTTCACTGCTGCAAACTTGCGGCGTGCCGTCCGCAATAGAAATTCACTATGTAACGCCGCTTTTGTCCGAGCGATACAAAGGCTAGTGCCTGTCCCCCGGTTAATCAAAGCTTCTGTTGACACAGGAAGTCTATGTGAGGACGCCATGATAGAGGGGTTCGGTGTGTGTGTGCACGTGTGTCTGTGTGTGTGCGTAGGGGTGATCCACTTGTACTCACACTGCCTCTCCTCTCTTTGTGTGACAGACAAAGCCGATAGCACCCCGTCAATCTGGAAAGATAGGTTCATTATACAAACAGCACCCAGCCATTATTGACACTACGTTTGTGTGTGAGTGCACGAGTGACGGAGTGAGTATGGAGAAGGAAAAATAAGTGTGTTATAAGTGTGTCAAATGGTCAGTGTTCAGTGTCATAAGGTGACAGAACGCTTCAAACACAGTGCCTGTCCAGTTGCTTTTGTCACTTTTTATGTGTAGGAATGAGTGCAACACCATGAATACATTTCAGGAGAGACTGTCTGAAAGTGATTCGTTATATGCGTTTGTACTATTCATCACATCTCGATTCTTTCTATGAGCTTTTCACCCAAAGTGCAGATCAAGAACAAGAACTTTTGCCTTTTGGTTGGATGACAATTTGTACAAACTAGTCTGTTTCAAGCATACCCTGGGAGCACAACCTGGCTTTTACAGCTGCCATGAGTCCAGTTTAAGAGAGGAAATCATCTCTGTAAGTACAAGTCCATCATCGTCTTCTTGAAAAGTGCATCCCATCACCCTCTGAGCTTCTATACCTGTGCCCTTGATTGCAGATAAAGTCACACAATGGCATCATACTGATTTTAAAAGGCAGGGTCGGTAATGCTGAGAAACTAGAAAGAGTGCACTAGATTTTAAAAATGATCCAACCGAAAAAAAAAAAGCCCAGTGTTGCCAACTCTTGTCCAATGAAAGCAGCTAGCAGCACTAGCTCCTTAAGTCCCTAAATCTAGAGAGAAAGTGACCAAGTCGGCAACACGGACAGTCCCTCCGTCCAGGCCTCCCTCCAGGCCTCCCTCCCTCCAAAGCCACTCCCCCAAAATTATCATTATGAACTTAATCAACGAACATGACTATCGTTAGTACTCACAGCTGTATTTTTTTTTGTCAGAGCATTTGATTTATTGGTTGCTGTCGGGATGAGAATTTCAACAAATGTGTCAAAAAATGTATTTCAACAACACTACCAACCCGACCTTTAATGTTCCAAATTAACAC